>PVIR01015211.1:0-38720 GCA_004026965.1 Petromus typicus
AACAGACTTAATGCATACTAGAATTACTGGATTATTATTTCCTTTTACAGGAAACTAGTGAAGGTGTTCAAAGTTACCTCAGTCCATTATAGTATTTTCTTCATATATTTACCTTGATTTCCATTTGAATTTGTTTTGCTCTATAGAGGAGAGAGTGTAGGTCAGTGAGTTTCAACAGCAAGGTGGAGGATTGACCAAGGCCAAGGAAACCTTAGGCTTCCCCGGAGAGTTGCACGATCTGCTCTTTTCACTCTTCACTTTCCTTAAGCAATCTCATCTATTTCCACATCTCTACTTACCACAAATGTCTCTCACATTTAAACTTGCAGAGATATGTCTGAGCTCTGGACACACAGATATAACTCTTGATTTCTCTTGATGCAGATTTCTCAATGTACCTCAGATTCATGACTTTCCTTCTAACATCCATGTTTATGCCTCTTCCTGACTTATACATGTAAGGATGACACTGCAGTGATCCAGCAAGAAGTCTAAAAAATTACCCCAGAATCCTCCCTCATCTTCTTTATCTCCAGGATATATCTTAATTACAACCATTCTGTCTAGTTTCAGGACCAGCTTTCAGTTCTGCTGAGATAAAAGTAGTCACCTTCAGTATTAGTCATCTTCATATCACTATAACAAAGTAACTGATACAACTAATTCAGAGAGAAATGGTTTACTTTGGCTCATTGTTCTGGAATTTCAGCCAAATACTAGCCTGTGCCATTATTTGGGGGCTTTCCTAAAGTTATCAGATGTAAGGATAAGGAGCACATAGTGGAGCAGTTTGTTTATATCATGAGCCAGAACAAGAAAGGGAAAGACTAACGTCCTCTTTGAGGACAAAGGGCCTTCCCCCAGGCCTCACCTCCCACAGGCCTCAACGACTCTGTATTGCCATGCTGGGAACCAAGATTTTAATACACAGGCATCCAGTGACACTCGTCCAAACCATTGCACCACCGCATTGGCTTTTCAGCACCTGCTTTTCCTCAATCTGCCACTACAGCTGGTGATTTTGAAATACAAAGAAATTATGTAAACAGTACCATTAACAGTAACTTTAAGATAAATGAAATACCTAGAAATTAACCAAGGATATAATAAACCTTTATAAAGAAAAATACAACACTCTGAAAAAAGAAGACTGAAGAGTATATCAGAAAATGGAAAGATGTTCCCTGTTCCTGGATAGACAGAACCAGTATTGTCAAAATGTCCATACTTCCAAACATGTCGTACAGATTCGATGCAATCCATGTCAAAACACCAACAGTACACATTGCACATTTAGAGAAAATAATCCTAAAATTCATACGGAACCAGAAGAGACCCTGAACAGCAAAAGCAATTTTGATCAATAAGAGCAAAGCAGGGGGCATAACAATACCTAGCTTTAAGTTATACTACAAAGCGACAGTGACAAAAACAGCATGGTACTGAAACAAAACAATGGAACAGAACTGAGGATATAGAAACTTCCTCAACACATCCAAGTATTTGGCTCTTTTACAAAGGGACCAAAAGCTTATGTTGGAGGAAAGATAGCCAATTGGCAAGTTGGTGCTGGAAAACATGGTTATTTGTGTGCAGAATAGTGAAAGTGGACCCTTATCTGTGACCATACACTCAATTAAAATCAAAATGGATCAAAGATCTAAACATTAGGATGGAAACATTAAACCTACTGAGAGACAAAATAGGTGAAATTCTTAAAGACATAGGTGTAGGAAAAGAGGTTTTTTTTGTTTGTTTGTTTTTGTTTTTTTTGAGACAGGGTCTCGCTTTGTGGTTCAGGCTGGCCCTGAGCTCAGCCTCAAACTAACGTCACAGCAGTCCTACTGCCTCTGCCTCCCAAGTACTGGGATTACAGGCATGAGCCACCACGCCCAGCGCTGTGGTATGTGGCACTGGTTGCTGCTGGGCATGAGTCTCCACATCCAGTATGGTATGTGGTGACTGAGGATTGAACCCGGGTCCTTGCGCTTGCAAGACAGGCGCCGGAACCACTGAGCTAAATCCCCAGCCAAGGAAAAGAGTTTTTAAACAGAACCCTAGTTGCCCAAGAAATCCCACCAAATGGGATTATATCAGACTACAAAGCTTCTGTACAGCAAAAGAATCAGTAGGGTGAAGAGACTACCTAGAGAATGGGGAAAAATTCCCAGCTACTCCTCAGAAAGAGGACTAATGTGTAGGAATGTATAAAGAACTAAAAACAATGACTAGACACTTCACAGAGGAAGAAAAACAAACGGCCAGTAAATATATGGAAAAATGTACGTCTGTCCATTAAAGAAATGTAAATTAAAACAGCACTAAGGATCCATCTTACTCAAGAAAGAATGGTAATCATTAGGAAATCAAACAGCAACAAATTCTGGCACTACCTTCATCCTTGTCGGTGGGAATATAAACTAGTACAACCACTATGGAAATCAGTATGAAGATTTCTCAAGAACTGAGATGAGAAATTCCATAAGACCCAGCTATACCCATGCTAGGATCTTCCCCAAGGTGCTTAAGTCATCACACTCCAGTGATATGTGCATAGCAATGTCTGCAGTAGCAAAGTTTGTAATATCTAAATCATGGAAACAAAATGTGTGCTCAACTATAGATGACTTGATAAAGAAAACATGATATTTATACCTGTAGAATCCCACTACACTCTAAATATCAGATTTGAGACATCTGTGGGAAAATGGATGCACCGGAGAGTATAACATTGAGTAAAGTAAACCAGACACATGAGCTTAAACACCATGTGGCCCCTCTCACTTGAAGTAGGTAACATATGAGCAGGAAGATGACAAAGGATGGTTGGAAAGCACAAAAGGGTGGAGCTTTTGCAATAGAAAATGGTCTGAAGGAGAAAGAGTACGCGAAGAGGAGGCGGGGAAGGGGAAATTAGCATAAAGAAAGATACGCCATGAACAAGAACCTGATAACCCTAACTAATGCAAACTCTGTAGGCCATAACATGAACTAAGACAAATGATATCAACAGGAATGAAAATTGGATAGAGGAACTGGAGGAAGTGGAGGGTCGTAAAGGGAGGAAGGAAAAGAGGATTTTTAAAAAGTAAGAGAAGAAGCTAAATAGGTACATGTAGCTGTTTCCTAAGATGATTGTAAACTATGTGAATTATAAACATGCAACTAAAATAACATTTAAAAATGTATTCGTGTTAACACACACATACCCTCTTTCTTCATATTTCATGAAATAAACAGTCACAGGTTTTAAATTGTGTTGTTGTTCAAGATGTGTCATCCCTGTGACCACTGTATCCACTCTGCATTTGCTAACCATCCGTTAGTTCCTTAATAATTATCTTCATTATCAAATTGACTGTGGAAACATCACACTGCTTATGTTCAAGTAAGTCTCATTTTACTTAATGGCCCCAATGGGCAAAACAGAGACCTCTGTGGTTTAGATATGCCAAGCAAAGCTGTAAAATGCTTCCTTTCAGTAAAAAGGTAAAATTTATCAATTTAATAAAAAAATTTTTTAAATTAGATGCTGAGGTTGCTAAGATCTATGAAATTTTCTACTGGCCAAGTTGTAAAGAAGGAAAAAGAAAATCCTACACGTTTTGCTGTCATACTTCGGACTGCACAAGTATGGCCCCAGAGATGAGTTAAGATTTTAAAAAGCATTAAATTTTAGGATTCAGCACCACTTATGACTTTAAACATCTGGTGGAGGACTTGCAATATATCTCTTACAGATAAGGAGGGACACCACTGCCTACTGACTAGTCCATGTGGGCTGCTAATTACAAATAGTGCAGAAATTCATTGTATATATTTCTAGAGGCCAGAAAAGCCAGGATCAAGGCACCACAGACTTCGTGTCTGGTGATGAACTATTCTTCATAAACGGGCAAACAAGGCCCCACAGGTCTCTTTTCTAGGGGCGCTGATCCCACTGATGAAGGTGAAGCCCTGAAGACCTCATTGCTTCCCAAAGTTCCTACCCCTGGCCCCTCCCTTTGGAAGTGAGGCTCTGGCATACACTGCATCATCAAAGAGTAGTGCGAAGACTCAAGGAAAGTGACAGGCTCATGAGCCACAACAACTCAGCCTTTCAAAGACTCAGAATCCACACACTGAAGAAAAACAACCTGAGGAAGAAAAAAGAGGATAGTAGATCCATGGAAACCAGGAATAATCTTACAGGAAAATTAAAACAGAGAAGTTGAAGAGACAAAATACAATGTAGAGGTGGGAAGAGACAGTCTGTGCTTTCTTTCTAACTCTGGGCTCATAGTTCTTGAGAAAAGAAGACTGAATCTACAGAGACACAAATGCCAACAAATCTTCAGGGGAAAAGATCCCAGAGTTAAGGTCTCGGTCCTGCGAGACTGCTCAAATTGAGGTGCCAGTTCCAGGCCTTAGTCTGACACATGCTTTTCCAATTGAGAAGCTGAAGTTGAGTTCCCAAGATCTGACCTGTTAATTTGCAAGAGTGTCTCAGACTCATACAATTTAGGGAAGCTCTTTACTTACATTTGCCAGTTTATTAAAAAGGGTGTTACAGAGGCTGTGGAGGAACAGTCAGATGAAAAGATGCAAAGGGCAAGAAATGTAGGAAAGGCCATGCATTTCTACAGTTTCCTCAGCTTGCTACCCTGCAGACACCTCACAGGCTCAACAATCACGGAGCTCTCTGGACCTGCTCCTCGATGGAGCCTTACTCATATAGGCATCATTGGCCATTGGGGACTAACTCAACCTTCAGCCCCTCTTTCCTTCCTTCCTGATTATGGAGACTCAGTACTGTGTCATTGTGAATGCTATATATTTCATATTACATAACAATGTCACAGTACAAACAAAGTTTTATTGGAAAATACCCATACTCATTCCTTTATGTACTATCTGGCTACTTTGATGCTACCACAACAAAGCCGACTAATCATGCCAGAGAATGGAGTGCTCACAAAGCCTAAATTACTTAGTATTTGGCCCTTTACAGAAATTTACTGACCCTTTATCTAGGTAATTGGTATGTTTCTTTTACTGCTAACAGTGGTCAAAGTAATTATTTAAGGGCCGAGGATTTAGCTCAGTGGTTCCGGCGCCTGTCTTGCAAGCACAGGACCCTGGTTCGATTCCCTGGTAACCACATACAATACTGGGTGTGGAGACTCACGCCCAGCAGCAACTAGTACCACATACCACAGTGCGGGGCGTGGTGGCTCACGCCTGTAATCCCAGCACTCAGGAGGCAGAGGCAGGAGGATTGCTGTGATGTGCATTGGAGGCTGAGCTCAGGGCCAGCCTGAACTACAAAACAAGACTCTGTCTCAAAAAAAAAAAAAAAATTATTTAAAATTATACATATTTTAGGATGCAAATTCCTAAGGGTTAGTGAAGGATTTATATTAGAAAGGTTCGCACATTGCCTATTCCCAAGTATAAAAACAACAATTGTCAGCATAGCTATACCGTGTGGGGTGATGGAAAGGTAAGTCCTTGGATAGGCTCCAGCTCAAGAAACCCTGGTTTCCCTAAGACTGATGAACCCTTAGCATCAGCCAAGCTCATATTCATTCCTTTTCTGTCTACCCCCACCACAATGCCTTTTGCTACCTGGAAGCAGCTAGGCAACCAGCTTCGAGCACCTGGCTAAAATAAGCAAGGATAACAAGGAGAATTGGTGGGAGAAGGGGCTGCTGGCAAGCTGGCTGACTCATGACTGACACTGCGCAGGATCAAGCAAGGTGAGAGGCTTGCAGATGTGTGACTTAGTGGCTGCAGTGCAGGACAGTGGAACAGAGGAAAATGCCCCTGGGGGAAAGTACTACTTTCCGCACCTAAATACAGAGAAATGGATGGTCTGTAGATGGTCTACAGAGATGGTTATTCTAATTAAAAGCATCTCTGATAATGAAAGTAAATAATTTAGGGCTCTAGTAAAAGTTACTTTCAAGAGCATAGGAGACCTCTCAACAGAATAGAAGTGCATGATGAGATTTTAACATTTTATTCTCCATATTTTTGGTTTGAAGGAGTAGCTTCAGCTGTTTGAAGCAATGACCTTAAACTTCAAATGAAACAAACCCTCCACCCCCCACACCCCCACACACCTCACACACCCACCTCCCCCGCTCCGTTTGCCACCACCATTTGTAATCAGGGAGGAGCCATCAAGAACTGATGGAGAGGGCTGGGGATTTAGCTCAAGTGGTGCCACACCCACGTTGGAAGCCCAAGTCTCAAGTTTGATCCCTAGTACTGAAAAAAAACAACCTGACGGAAGATTGGTGTTCAGTACGCTGCTGAGCACAGACAGGACCCAGCCTTCATGGAACTCAGTCAGTGGGGGTGGACAAAACATATAGCAACGCACTAGTCCGGCTACAGTAGTTAGAGGCTGGAGACGCAGTGGGAGAGGAAGCAGGGAAAGGGGTGCTGGTGGAGCGTGAGGCTGGTCTTAAATAGCACGGTCACAGCAGGCCCGAGAAGGTGACGCCCCGGGAGGACGCTCACGCGTGCACACGTCAGGGACACTGAATAGGGCTGCAGGCAGAGGGACCGTCCAGGGCAGCGTCCGGACGAAGCCCCTCCGCCTCGCCCTGGGAAGGACTGCTAGGACTTGGGGTGGTGGGAAGAGCACAGGCAGGGAAGGACCTGGGAGCCAAGGGTTGGCTGCTGGAAGGTATATATAGCCTTGTTGGCTTCCTCTTTCACTTTGGGTAAAATCCTTTAGAATGGAGATCTGAGATCTGAAATCTGAGAATCAGCCCTAAGTCTCCATGCCTTCTGCTGGCCTGTGTTGTCCCTCTGCATCGCCAGCGCCCCCTTGAGGTCCGGCAGGCAGCTCACCACAGCCCGGCGTAGGATGTGGTGAAGCCGTTGCCTCCCCTGCAGAGTTAAAGTTGTACAAGGTTTCAGTAATTGCCGGATTTCCTTCGTTACAGCACTGATACGCATCCTCTTTAAAGGTCTACATTTTGTTCATCTTTGATATTTTAAAAGTTGCACTGAAATATTCTTCGGGTAATTAGGGGGTTATTATATGGTAGTACCTTATTCATCTTAAATTTTGTTCCAGGCCTGACTCAGCTGACCCTGGTCCTACTCATTCCCTTTTCCCTATTTTCCCCTAGTCAATCCAAACCACCGGCTCCCTAGTTTCTGAAAAGGTCAGATAGGAAATGTGGTTTCCATAACAATTCTGCCATTGTCGTAGGAAAGCTGCCGTGGAGGACAAGAGGACAAGGGAACTAGTGGATGTGGCTGGGCTCTCATGGTGCTTTATTTACCAACCCTGACATTTTCATTTCATTTCATGGTCACGGGCAGATGAAATAGTCTTTACTCCCTCCCCATCATTTAATAATCTAAAAATCTCTTTAAATACATACAAAGACAGGGGCGGGGCAGGACAGGCTGTGAACTCCTGATCTAACCTGTCTATGCCCAAAAGGCCTTTTCACAGGTGCTGTGTCCTCAGGCGCCTTCCTTGAACGTGGCTCATGCTCCCCCGTGAATCATGTCAAGGGCAGATTTTCAAGGTCTTTGTATTTTTGGCTCTGTGCTTTCTTTTGAAACTTGTTTTCTTCTCTCGCCCTGAATACACACCTTGTGTGGAACCAGAAAGCTCTCCTTAGTGTACCCTGAACACACCAGGCCTACTGTTGGCTACCTGCTTGCACCCCTGCTGTTCTCCCTAGAACCTCCGCCTGCCCAAATCCCTCGTATCCCCGCAAGGTCTTTCTCTTTTCTGCGTCCATTGCCCCATTGTGCTCAGTCTCTCTCTCTCTCTCTCTCTCTCTCTCTCTGAATGACTGCTACATTGGTTAGTAACACTCCTTTGAGTTCTGAATTCCCGTGTCTCCTTATTTTTCTGTACTGTATGTGCGTACACTATGGCCAGAGGAGACTTCCCACCTTTATAAACCTAGCAGCACCTAGTCCAGAGCTAATTCTTCCTATTTTGTTATATTTTCTCTTAAATTCGATTTTCAAGGAGTGAAATGCAGGGGATCCAATAGTTATGACTTCTCTTTAGAATGTGAGTTGTGATTCTCATTATTGGATCCATGGATTTTTTGTGTTTTCCACCTCTTACTCTGTGATTAATGGCGATTTCTGCCTCATGATTGTGTGTGTGTGTGTGTGTGTGTGTGTGTGTGTGTGTGTGTGATGTTAAGAACGGAACCCTGGGTCTCACATGCATGTTAGACAAGCACTTTACACAGTTGTAGCTGTACGCTCAGCTATGTTGGGTGATTTCCAAGGCTGAGAGTTCATTGGCTGCTGCTGTATTTCTGTCATACCACCTACCTTTTCCTAATTCACCAATTTACTGCATAAAAAAGAAGTATTTCCTTTGACTAAACATACTTTTTTGAGAACCTTCAGCTAGTAAAAGAGAAGAAAGCTATAGTCATTTATTTAATAGCTACAAGATGACAGGCCGTGTGGCCTGACATAAAAGTGAAAATGTTATTTCTGTTCTTCAGGTGAGGACAGGCTCAGGAGTTGATTGAGCAGGGGTGGCAGAAATGAAACACCAGGGGGCTGGGGAGTTAGCTCCGTGGTTCCGTTGCCTGTCTTGCAAGCGCAAGGGCCCGGGTTCGATTTCCCGGTAACCACATACAATACTGGGCATGGAGACTCACCCCAGCAGCAACCAGTACCACATACCACAGTGCCGGGCGTGGTGGCTCACGCCTGCAATCCTAGCACTCGGGAGGCAGAGGCAGGAGGATTGCTGTGATGTGAGTTTGAGGCTGAGCTCAGGGCCAGCCTGAACCACAAAGTGAGACCCTGTCTCAAAAACCCTAAAAAAGAAAAAAAAAAAAAAAGAAACACCAGACAGCACCTGAAAGAGAGATTCAAAGACAGGACCAGCCTCACTGGAGGGCCTCAGGTAAACCAGCTCCCTTGTGGGGTCCCCTGAGGCTAAACAAGGCGGCACGTACACAGCTCTGGGCCACAGTGATTAAGGGAAAATAGGCAAGGACCGCCCTCTATAAGGCTGGTTTGGGGTGGTTGGGAACAAGGAAGTGGGGCTGTATGTAAGTGCTGAGAGCGCTGGCAATAAAGGCTTCTCCACCATTTCGTCTCTGCGTGATGACCCCCGCCCGTGGTTCGATGCCAGATGAGTAGCCCTCGGGAACAGGACCCGACACTCCCTTCCCTCCCTTGCCTCATCTACTGTTCTGAGCTGTGACCAGTACTTCCCTTCAAATTTGGCTCACAGCATTCCAGGGCTTCTCTGGTCAGCATCTCCAGACTTCTCCATCAAAAGAGTTCTAAAGGCTTCTAAACCACCTGCTCAGGTACAGCCCTGACAATGACCCCATTCTTAGTACCAAAATCTGTCTTACTTGCTTTCCTCTTTGCTGGGACAAATACCTGGCACTCGCAATTCAAAGGAGGAAGGATTTATCTTGGCTCCCATTTTAGAAGTTTCAGTCCTGCATGGTCAGCGGCATGATGGAAGGGCCTGGGCTCATCTTCTGACATGAAGGAGGCAGAAAGCAAAGAGAAGAACACAGGAAGGCCCACCTTTGAGTGTATGAGGTTTGGGGGACATCCAGACATAAACCATAACCGATGTTTTGTTAGGGAGTATGGCCATTTTCACTGCGCTGGTTCTTCTTCCTCATAAGCAAGGGATATCTTTCCATTTTCTGATGTCCTCTTCAATCTCCTTTTTCAGAGTGCTATAATTTTCAGAGTAGAGGCCCTTTATTTCCTTTGACTCCTAATTATTTCATTTTTTCAATGCTACTGTGAAAGATGTTGTTTCTCTAATTCCTTTCTCAGTGAGTGTGGTAAGGTTTTTGAGTGCTGACTTTGTATCCAGCTAGGCAACTGAAGTTGGTCATTAAATCTAGATGTCTGTTGGTGGAGATTTGGGGTCTTCTCTATACAGCATCGTGTCATCTGCAAATAATTATAACTTACCTTCTTCCTTACCTTGTTCTTCTTTTTCTAGAAGGTTGAGGTTCAACATTAGTCTGTTTATTTGAGCTCATCCTATTTTCCTGATGTGAGCTATCAGTGCTATAAATTTCCCTCTTAGGACTGCTTTCATTGCATTTTATAAGGTGCAATATGTTGTATCAGCCTTATTAATTGCAGATACTCTATAATATCTTCTTTAATTTCATTTGTGACCTGTTAATTGCTCAAAAGGGTATTATTTAATTTCCCTGTGTTCATGAAGTTTTTGTAATTTCTTTCACCATTAATTTCCAATTTCATTACACTTTGGTCAGATATATGTATGGGATAATTGCAGTTCCTTTGCATTTACCTAAGCATGTTTATGGGCAAATATGTGGCCTACTTTGGAGAACATTCAGTATGCAGCTGAGAAGAATGTGTATTCTGATGTTTCGGGATAGAACACTCTATAGACATTTATTGTCCATTTGCTCACAAATATGGTTTTTCTGCTATTTCTTTCTTTATTTTTTTGTCCAGTTAACCTTTCTATTTGTGACAGTGGGGTATTGAAGTCTCCCATTATAATTGTTAGTGCTTAATAGATTTTTTTATGCCTGTTGATATTTGCTTTATATACTTCAATGCACTGATATTTAGACTATATATATATATATATATATAATATATATATATAATTATCTTTTCTTCTCAAAGTTTTCTTTTAACAAGTTTATAGTAATCTTCTCTGTCTCTTTTGATTATTCTTGGCTTGCTTTTCACTCTGTCTGAAAATAGGGTAGCTACCTCTGTTTTTTTCTATTTTCCTGTCCCATGGAATATTGTTTTCCATCCTTGACTTTCAGCCTGTGAATTTCCTTTTGGGTCATATGTGTTTCTTGTATGCAGCATATTGTTGGATTTTGTTTCTTGATCCATTCTGCCATAGTGTTTCTTTCGATTGGTGAATTGAGAGTATTTGCATTAGGTTACATCTGATGTGTATTGTCTTATCTTAGTCATGTGACTTTCCAGCAGTCTGCTCTCTATCTTCCCCCTCTGTTTAATTGCTGGCCCTGCCTGTTATCTTCTTTCTATTGGTGTTAGAATTGTAATTTTTGTTATCTCTTTCTAAAATGACCTTCAGAATATTTTGTAGAGATTTTTTTTTGATCATGAATTTCTTCAGTTGTTCTTTATCTTGGAAGAATCTTATTTTCCCATTGATTTTGAAAGATAGTTTTCTGGGGTACATTAATCTGGGTTGGAGGTTGTTTTCTTTGCATATTGAAATATTTCACTAAAAGTTGTCCTTGCCTTAAGGGTTTGTTTTGAAAAGCCTCTGTGATTCTAATGGGTTTTCCTTCATGGTTGATTTGTTTCTTCTCTCTAATAGCTTATAATATTCTGTTCTCAGATCTTGATTATTATATGCCTCAGTATAGATTTATTTTGGTCATGGGTATTTGGAGTTCTAGCTAGATGCCTTATGTATTTGTAGCTCACATTCTTTTTTCACATTTTGGAAGTTTCCTGCTATTACATCTGTGAACAGGATTTTTATGACATTTTTACTGTCTCCTGCTCTTTCATCAACTCAGGTCAACCTTATATTGTTTTTCTTTGGATTGATTTTTAAAAAAATAGTTTCTTGATTTTTTAGCTTTCTTTTCATAGTTGGAAACCACAATCTTGTCTCCTGGACATTAAATTGTGTCCTCACCTTGGTTTAAATGACTGCACATAGCGTAATGGAATTTTTAATCTCCTGGACATCTTTTTTAGTCTCTCATTTATTCCATTTCCTTCATTTTCCTAAACTCCTCTATTTTTAAAAATCTGTGTCTACTCTAAATTTGTTAAGCATGTGCATTTTGACTGATATTTCTCTTTTTACCTGAAAGATTATTTTCTCTATATCTTCATTTACCTGTTTATTTATTTTTGCTGCTATCATTTCAGATATTTCAAGTGGGTGGTTTCCAGTTTCCTCTAACTTGTCCCTTGGACTTGTTCTGGGTGGGTTGGACATCTAGAGTTGCATTTTGCTTCTACATCTTGTCATTTTCTATTTAAAATTTTTATTTTGCTTTCTGAGTTGTTGCTTGTAGATTTCTTATGAGAGTAGCTTTATCACTAATATTGAGGCTTCTTTAGGAAATATTGATTCCTCAGAGATATTTTCTAGGTATAGGTGGTTTTTGATCTTTGTGTCTATCCCAAGATCCTACCTTCCCAGTATGTTGAAGATGAGAGATTGATACCCATTTAGCTCAGCGTCCAGTCCTTTTGTACTGGACATTTGTGACAGTTTTGACCCCAGACAATTACAGTGTTGTAGCACAAGGCAGAACAACTGATTGCCAGAAGAAGTATATACTGGCTAAAGTAGCATAATTAGCAGTATCAATGGCATCTAATCCAGCCTAGAAACTGACAAATTGTGAGCCCTATTAGTTTGGTACCTTCAACTATGTCAGCAAGCTCTACTGCCATATAACAAAATCCAACATAAACCAGACAACATAAACTCATTATATGCAATGCGTTTCACTTTAGTAGAGTGATTTATCCAGCGAAAGAGAATTTTAAGAGGCATAGGAAACAAAACAGAGAGATAAATAAAAAGAAATATAGGAGAAGCATGGCTGGAAGACAGAGGATGAACACCCAAGCTTTGGAGAAAAGGGCAGGAGAAAAAGAATGACAGTGAAAACAAAAAATATTGAAGTGAACCAGAAAGACAAGAGATACTGTTCACTCACATGAAAATATAAAATCAAGAGACAGTTGAGGAAAGGCAAAAGATCAATAGAGCAGAATAAGAATAAATGTTTAAAAGATAAGCAACCTAAAAAAGTCAGAAATCATGAAAACAAGCAGAAAATAAAAATACTAAAATTCCTATAGTATCCACAGTTTTGAGTTTGTGTACAAAACAGAGCCTGGGTAGCCCCGGCAGGTCTGCAATAAGATCAGCACTGGACTGTGGGGCTGTTTCTAGCTTCCAGGTGAGAGCCAGGCCCGTCCCCACCCAGTAGTCTTCCAGATATCCGTCAGGTGGCTTATCTACTTCCCCCCATCATGACTGTCTCCACCCCACTCTCCCAGCTGCTGTGATACCTTCAGCTGGAGCCAGCCCAAGGCTATTCCCAGGTCTGTGCACAGTTGGCACCTCCTGAACCTTACCTGGGATCATCTGTTCTACACCTTTGATCATTCTCACACTCTGGTGGCAGAGGCAAGGGAGGTTGTCCTGCCACTGTGCAGGGTCACTTGTTTGTTTATGTACGTGGAGGAAGTGTGGGGGGTGCTCCCTTCCTACTGCCAGCCAGTACCACTTGCCCACCCACATCTCCACCCCAGAGCAGGGCGGACGCCTCTGGTACTTTGTAGTCTGTGGCAGTCTTAGCGGCCCAGGGTGGTCCTGGGAGCAGAGTTTGGCTGACAGAATTTGGCTCAATCCACTGTCCAGCTGCTGGCAGTCTAGCTTGACTGATGGTCCCTCCTTCCTTCATCTCAGGATGGCAGAACAATCCTGGGAGTCAAATAGCATTATTTTAAACTAAAAACAATTAAGAATTAGTGAATGCAAGAAGAATCCCAACCCCACCACCACCACCATCTGCCCAAGAGCAGAGGAGGAAGGTGCTTTTTACTTCTCCCATGACAAGAGAGGCCGACTCTGGTCAAAAGACTGGCAGTGGACACCAAGATGGATCTGTATAGACCTCGTTAAAATCGCCCTCCCTTTCCATTAGGTGGCTTCCCACCGTTACTTACTGTTCCTTGAAGCCCAATAACTCATTCCTTTATTCATGAAGGTATAATTTGCTCTAAATACCCCTATACATAAACATTTAAATATTGTGCCTATTCTCCTATTCTAATTTTCAGGGATCAGGAGTAGAAGTTATAAGTACTGTATTTCCCTGATACCACTTTAGACAAAAATGATACCTTCTATATCTGTTAAGTACAAATGGGCCCACTTTTCTGTTCCCAAGTTACTCTTTATATAAAATTATTACTCTATGTATCCATGTATATAGCTCATCTTGAGGTAGAAAATCCACAGAGTTTCTCCAGGTATATTTTGTATTTGGCTTCAATAAAAAGAAATTAAATCAATTAATAAAAGTGAACATGAGACAATGTAGATAGCCCCTCTCCGCAAGAGACTTTAAGCTACCCTAAAAGCTGCTATTGGAGAGGAAAAATAATTTTTCCTCAAGTCTCACAAATTTATAGTTCAAATAGACTCTTATAACAAAACAGAAAAACAAGTGTAGGGAAAAAATAAGCAAGCTTATTAATACATGTAGTGCATGCTGCCCAGAGAAACTCAATAAATGTTAAACCAAAGCAGTGGTTTAGAGCTCTTCTCACTGGTCACCATCAGTGGAAAAGGACGGAACAAGTTTTAGGTTTCTAGTGGTGGGATACTTGCAAAGCAGCCGACGGAGTAAGCTGTGTGTATGCAGGTGTCACAGTGAGGACAGTCTACAGCCTGTCTTTGGTGGGAAAGGCAAGGGAAGGAAGAGCTCTTTCTTCATTTGCTGCTTCTTACTTGCTTTAACACAAAAATATCTATTTGGGGGTAATTTCCTTCATGTGTAACAGTGAATTCTTCCTAGCCAGAGAATGATTTTTTTTCCTTCTTTATATTAATTAATAAAAAAATCTCTTTGCTAAGACCTGAAATTGGGAAGAAATATTCTAAAGTTCTACTTGGAAGCTGAGAAAATGAGAACAGGTAGCAACCTATTTATTTATAGCTAGTGTTACAACAAGAAGGCACTGTCAGCAAGGCTTGGTGGCACATTTTCATCTGTGACCCCAGCTGTCTGCAAGGGTGAGGCAGGAGGATCACAGGTTCCAGCCTGGTGTAATCTGTATGTTGTAATCTGGGTGTTAGGCTCACTATGAGAGGGTAAGGCCCAGAATCATGCAGCAGGCTTCAAGAACACATCTGCTCTTATTGCAAGATACACACACTTCTAAGAAACAGCACGGAGCGTAACCATATGGGTCGGGTTGGTCACCAATTGGCTGAAGGATGTAGAGAGGTGGGCAGCTATGGATTGATTCTGTGGTTTTGGCCGAGGAGAGAGTCATGATAAAGCACTCTGGACTGAACTCCAGCCCAGCCAGGCCTGGCTTTCACCTTCTCCAGCCCAACCTGGGCAAGTTGGGGACGTACTAAGACCCTATCTCAAAAAATAAAAGGGCTGGGGCTGTAGCTCAGTGTAAAGGCCTGGGATTCAGTCCATAGTAACACACTGTAATACACAGACACAGACACACAGACACACACACAAACACACACACACACACATGAGAGAAAGGAGGGGAAGCAAAGTTACACCACTATACAGTGAGCTCACCCAACCACAAGGTATTTAAGTTTTTAGCATTACTTTTATAGAATTTTCCAGGCTGGGCTGTAAGTCACCATCCTGAGTCAGCCTCCTTAGTGCTGGGATTGCAGTTATGCTCCACCATACTCAGCTGCAGTTAAACTTCAGTTGCCAGATATGTAGTAATAATGAGATCCCAGCTCCATTCAGATGGGTGGATTTTAGAAGATCCTCAACCTCCTGGGGAGACCTGTTCTGATGATGATGTATGGAGAAAAATATTTGGAGTATACCGAGCTCTGATCATAAGGTGTGACAACAGTGGTTGTGACGGTATCTCATTCCTCTGTCTTCCTGGGGAAAACGGCTGCCACTGAGAGTTCCTCCGGAAGTGGTTTCTGATGGAGGGTACAAAAGTGACTTATTGGGGTGTGTTCCCAGGAGAAGGTCTATAAAAACAGGAAAGACAATGTGGGAAGGGAAGAAGGTTCAACAAGGGAGAGATTTTGAGTAGCATCCTATAATAGGTAATTTTGGCTCAATCGCATAATGAAGCAAGACTTTAAAAAGTCCTTCCTAGACTTAAGCAGTCCTCATCCCATCTTCCCTTCTTCCTTCCAGCTGTCACTCTTTGTTCTGGTACAGATGTCCTGTAAACAAAATTTATGACTTTGTTCCCATCCGCTTCATAAAACACTGTCTTCTTTCAAGGCAGAGTTACAAAACAGTCTTGCCTTGTTCTGATAAGCTCACTCACAATGTCACTAGGAAAACCACTTCCTTCTACTGAATGCGTAAAAGTTAGAACTTTTCTGTATTTAGTGCTCTGCCACTTCAAACACAAAGTCTACATTTTTGTGCAGATTGTGTGCATTTTATACATCTCTCAGAGGTTAAAATCACAAAAATTTAGTATAAACATCTTACTTGACATTGTTTTCAATTCTAGAATCAGATAATACTTCATTGTTAAAAACACAATAAGTGTTCTGACAGTCTGAGCAGAAGAGGTTGATTTTACAAGAGTGGGGGTGGGGGAACCGATGTGAAGAGGAGTACAAAAAAGGCAGATTGAGGGGCCAGGGATTTAGGTCAGTGCTTCCAGCACCTGCCTGGAAGCAGAGTCCCAAGTTCAATCCCTAGTAACCACATACAGCAATGCCAGGTGTGGTGACTCTTGCCCACCATCAATCAGCACCACACACCACAGTGCCGGGTTTGGTGCCTGTAATCCCAGCACTCAGGAGGCAGAGGCAGGAGGATTGCTGTGAGTTCAAAGCTTGCCTGGGCTACATGATGAGCTCAGGGCCAGCCTGAACTACAAAAGTGAGACCTTGTCTAAAAAAAAAATAAATAAATAAAAAAGAGAGAGAGAAAAAATTATTAAGAGGTTCAGAACATTACAAGAGACCCATAAGCTATGGAGCCTGCATTATACACACACAGGCCACACACTGTGCAGCCCAGCCTGCTGCCCCAGGGTGCCTGACTCAAACATTTGGCATTCCTTGCTGTGAGATGAACCAGCTGTTTCTTACCACATATTACCTCTTCTTCCTTCGAGCAGATAACCAGTATTATCTAGGGTTATACTGTGCTCTACATTTTCAACATCTTCTGTAGCCGCTACAGCATGTGAATAAATTCTGGTTAATCATATGCATAAAAGAAGTATTGCATGGATTTCTGGGATTGTGGGCTTTCAGCTGTTTGGAAGAGAGCTATTATAGCCAGAACTCCTCCTCGAATCTTAGGATGTGAAATGACCTAGAGGGTGGAAGTTAGACTCTCAAATGAAAGAAGTCTGCATGACGCCCTGATAAACCATGGGGTCGTCAGATGAGCTCTGGACACTGTGTGTGTAAGAAATGAAGTCCTATTCATCATACTGTTATTTGAAGTTTTATTATACAAAGGTAAATGCAACTTTAATTTGCATGGAAGGTTATACTAGTTCATACAGGATTACAAATTCACATAGGCTGTACCTTAATTTTAAGGAAAACAGTAAAGACTATCAATTTCAGATTTGCCCCCACTCCATAACTAGACAACATGTCAAGAAATCTTGGTTTGCATCACAATCATTTATAGGATTCAAACCTTCCTTTCCCAATTTTGGACTATTTTCTGGAGCTCTGCGATTGCTGATAGACTACATTAAGTGCAGTATCACTGTAAGGACACAGATACAGTAAATGAGCATGTAGGAGGCTAAGTTTTTTCCTACCTAATTTAAAATCAAAATCTTCCAACAGGCATGAGGAATAAAACCATGAACATTCATGTGGGTAATTATATGACTCATTATAAATGTCAGTCATTTGCCTTCCTGTGATGAAAAAGTTCTTTCCTCAGATTAGAGACCAAATTGACTATTACTGCCACCTAGAGTTAACACTCAAAACTACCATTTCTTATCCATAAGGAAAATTTGAGTTTCAGATTTGAGGTACTCCCCCCACCCAACTTACCTGTGTTGGGCCATCCTTACGCTCTTCTCCATTTGCCAAGAACTATACAAAGTTTCCAGGGTGCCACCTCAAGGTGACTTGGGCAAGGGCTGGAACGTAATAAAAAAATTAAGCTAATGTATGAAAATGTGTACTGTTTCTCATTTGTCCTGAGGGCTGGGAGCATAAAGTATGGATTTGAATCCAGAAGAGAGGTCAAGAAGAAGAGAACAAAAGAAAGTGTAGAAACAGGAAAATTTTCCTTCCACTCTCTTAAAGTTCACTGGAATAAACTAAGATTAAGTAGGAGAAAAGACGTTGATATACATTCATGTGCAGATGGAGAAAACTTTGTTGATGTTATTAATCTTTGCGCATGCTTCTGTGATAAAATGTCCACATTTGTTGGAGTTATTAGGCTCTTGTACATGTCTTCATTCTACCTATTTTCCCATGTCCCTGGTCCCTGGACCCTTCCCCATTTGCAAGAGATCTATTAGCTTGTCTTATTTGATCCTTCCTCTATTTTTCCTAGTTTGTATATTGCCTTACTCCATTGAGTAATACCACAAGCATTCAGATTTATGTGTCTGACTTTACTCAACGTATTTTCCAGGCATAGAGTAGAGTAGCTCAGTACTATAGCCAAGTTTTACAGCTCAGTGTCACAGCCAAGTGCCACAGCTCTGAGACACAGCTGTCAAAATTTGAAAACTCAAGGATCTGATGGTAACTTGAAAATCCTTCATTACACCAGTGAGCCTCCAGTGAGCTCAGAGGTGACTGAGCATACTCTGTCAAAATTGAGAAGCTCCTTCTAAAAGGATCCACAGGGTAGGTGAGCATGCTCATTGAAGCAGGAAGCAGAGTTGCAGGACATTCCTGAGGCAAATCGGTGGAGTTACAGAACATTCCTGAAACCCATACCATGTGAGCATGCTCTGTGAAGGGGGGAATGGGCTTACAGAATGTTCCTGAAGCAGAGGCAGAGCCTAGGAGAACATTCTTGAAAAGTCACATGCAGTTCAAACAGTCAAACCCATTTGATACATCGGGTACAAACTGAAGAGTTACAGAACATTCCTGAGGCAGAGGGGTGGAGCTAATAGAACACTCCTGAAGGGCAGAGCTAACAACATTCCTGAGAGGATATGAAGTTCACATAGTACAAAACATTTTGATAGATTGGGCAGGAGCCCATCAACACAAACTATTACATTTCAAAAACAAAACATTCTGTGGGAAAAAATAGAGCAAGGCAAGGGCCTGTCTGATTGTATAATATTTCTCTATCACTCCGACAGCAGGACACATCAATTCGTTGCCAACGCCTGGAATGGAAAGAGGCTAGTGCCACCCAGTCACAGTGCACTGCCAGCAGTTGGACACCTATGTTGAGAAACTGTACCTCAATAAGATGGAAAACAGAAGAAAAGACAGATTTCTAGACACATATTAATTACCAAAACTGAATCAAGAAGATAATAAAACTCTAAAGAACCCCAATATCAGACTACATAATTTAAAACGTAGCAACAAAGAAAAGGCTTGGTCCTCAACGCATCACTGCTGAATTCAACAAGAAAGTTAGATAAGATCTAAAGACAGTTCTCTTCAAACTCTTTAATGAATTAGAAAGAGAAGTGATACTGCCAAAACCCCTTCTGGAAGCAAGTATTACCTTGATACCAAAACCAGAGAAAGATCCAACCAACAAAAAGTACAGGATAATCTCCTTAAATAAACATGGATGGGAAAATGCTCCATAAGAGACTAACAAAAAAAAATGTAGCAAATCATCAAGAGGACTATATACCATGAACAAGTCAAATTCATCCTGGGGATATCAGGATGGTTCAATGTATATAAATCAATAAATATGATACCATATCAACAGAGCCAAAGACAAAAATCACAGGATCATCACAGTAGATGCAGAAAAAGAATTTGACAAAGTCTGACATATTCCGATAAAATCCGACAACAAATTGGAGTAGATGGTCTTTAACTCAGTTTGATAAAAGCTATCTATGACAAACTAACAGCCAACTTACTACCAAATAGTCAAAAACTGAAAGTTTTCACTAACATTAGAAACAAGGCAAGGATGTCCACTATCATCACTTCTATTCAGTACAGTTCTGAAAACATTAGCCAGACACTTAGACAAAGAAAAGGGATAAATATAGGCCAGGAACAAGTTAAACTATAATTATTTGCAGATGAAATGATGCTCTATAGAGAAAACCCCCAAATTCCACCAAAAGACATCTCGATTCAATAAGCAAATTCAGTAGCATGGCTGGGTACAAAGTCAGCACTCAAAAATCAACAGAATTCCTATACACAAATAACAAACTCGCTGAGAAAGGAATTAAGGAAACCATTCCTTTCACAATAGTATTGAAAAAAATGAAACATAGGAATCAATATAACAAAGGAAGAAAGGAGTCTTTACAGTGAAAATTACTCTGAAAAAGTAAATCAAACAAGGTATCATAAAATGAAAACATACGCCTTATTGTTGGGTAAGAAGACTCAACATAGTTAAAATGGCCATATTCCCAAAATTGTTATAAAGATTGAATACAATCTCAATTCATATACCATTAGAACTAGGGAAAACATTCCTAAAATTCATTTGGAACTAGAAGAAACCTAGATGAGGAAAAACAATTGGGCAAGGCAGGGATCATCACAATCCCTGACTTGAAATTATATTACAGAGCTACAGTGATAAAAACAGCAAGGTACCAGGAAAAAAAGACAGATATGAGAATCAACAGAACAGACTAGAAGATGTAGAAACAGCTCCAAACACACCTGGCTACCTTTTCTTCAACAAAAGGGCCAAACACCTTCACTGGAAGATAGATAGCCTCTTTAATAAGTGATGATGGAAAAACTGGTTTTTCACATGTTGAAGACTAAAACTACACCCATATCTCTCACCATCCATTAAACTAGAATCAAAATGGATCAAAGATCTAAATACTAAAACACAAACACCATATCTCCTGGAGTAGAGAATAAGTAGAACCCTTGAGGACAGAGGAGTAGGCAAATACTTCATGAACACAATCCTGATCTCATGGGAAATAATACAAAGAATCAACAACTAGTAGTATCTCATCGTATTAGAAAGCTTTTGCACCACAAAAGAAATCACCAATAAAGTGAAAAGAAAACCACACAGTGGGAAATATTTTAGCCAGTTATTCCTTAGAAAAAGGACTAATATCTAGAACATAGAAGTGAAAAAAATCATACACCCAAATTTAAAGATCCAGTCCAAAGAATGGGCATTTGAGATAAATACACACTTCTCAGATGAAGAACAAATGACAAATATATGAGAAAATCAACATCACTGCTCATTCAAGAGATGCAAATCACATCAACAACACCGAGATTCTCTCTCACTCCAGAAACAATAGCTGTTACCAAGAAATCCAGCAACAATAAAAGCTGGCAGGCCTGTGGAGAACAAGAAACCCTCTCCCCTGCTGGTAGGAGTGTAAACTGCTGCAGCCACGGTGGAAATCAGGGATGAGAGGTTCCATTTGACCCAGCTATTCCCCTCTGGATATGTTTCTGAAAGAAATAACAGCAACAGACCAAAACACTATATCTACAACCATGTTTACAGTAGCATAGTTTGTAATAGCTAAATCTTGGAAACAACTCAAATGTTATTGACTTGTGAATAGATAAAAATGGTTTTTTAAAAAATAATGGAATGCTACTTAGCCTCAAAGAATAAATGTGAGACATTTCTAGATAAATGGGTGTATCTTGAGAACCTACTCTTAAGTAAAATAAAGCAAACACATGTGTGACTATCATTTTGTATCTGGTATAAGAAACTGAAAGTGTAAGGGCAAAATGTATAATATTCTGAATAGGAAGAAATTATTCAAAATAATGCTGTGTGTCAGATTCTTTGTTAATAATGTAATCATTTTATGCAAAAAGGGATAGTTTTCTTAGGAGATGAGTTGAGAGATAGATGAGCAATTAAAATATATTCTTTTAAGATAATGATGTTGGGTCGGGGAGTTAGCTCAGTGGTTCCGGCGCCTGTCTTGCAAGCGCAAGGACCTGGGTTCGATCCCCAGTCACCACGTACCATACTGGGCGTGGAGACTCATGCCCAGCAGCAACCAGTAGCACATACCACACAGTGCCGGGCGTGGTGGCTCACGCCTGTAATCCCAGCACTCGGGAGGCACAGGCAGGAGGATTGCTGTGATGTGAGTTTGAGCCTGAGCTCAGGGCCTGCCTGAACCACAAAAGCAAGACCCTGTCTCAAAAAAAAAAAAACCTAAAAAAAAAAAAAGATAATGATGCATAGTGTATTTACCAGTATTACTCTCTATTTTGTTATGCAATTTTATTTTTTATACAAGTGATTTTATATTTTTCTTTCATATTTACTTATATTAAAATAAAAACAGAAAAATGGGCTATTAGTATGAGATACACAATCAAATCTGATTTTAAAGATGTGATAATAAATTTTGATTAATTTTTCTATTGTTTGCTCTCTGAGAAAGGCTTGCTCTTAGACACAGTGGTGTAGTAGGAACACAAACTACTCATCTGCAAATGGGTAAATGACTGTTACTGCTCTTAGCTTAAATTCTTCATCTATGAAATAGGGGCAGTATCTTCTCTGGTGCCTATCACTGTGCTCATGGGGGTTTACAAAGTAAAATAGCTGGAAGAATTTGGTAAGGTCTAAAACAAATCTTTGTGTAATAGTTACAGTAGGCAAATCCAGGGTATAGTAATAAGGAATATTTATTAATCATTTAAAAAATATTAAGATAGGATATGGCAATATGAAGTAAAATTAATGTTAAATTGGGAGAAGAATGGTGCAAAGGGCATTATTTGAAGAGGCTTAAAGGGATCCAGAGAAGGATTCACACGGATGAGCGATTCGAGACGTGTGTTTTTAAAAAGAAAATTCCAAGTAGAAGACACAAAACGAACAAAGACATGAATTTGGAAAAAAGAAACTAGGTAAAGACAAATGGCTTACTGTAATCGGACTGGGCATGGGTGTGTGTGTTCATTATAACTGACGTTGAGACAGAGACAAAAGATGTGGCCACCAGCAGACCCTGAAGAACTTGAAGGGTTTTGTTTTTATATTTATTTATTTATTTATTTTTAGACAGAGTCTCCCTTTGCAGTTCAGGCTGGCCCTGAGCTCAGCCTTGACCTCACAGCAATCCTCCTGCCTCTGCCTCCCGAGTGCTTGGATGACAGGCGTGAGCCATTACGCCCAGCACTGTGGTATGTGGTTACCAGAATCGGGACTTTGTGCTTATAAGGCAGGTGCTGGAACCACTGAGCTAAATCCCTGGCCCAAGAACTTTAAGTTTTGTGCAAAGGATTTTTTTTGTGACCAACAGGCTGATAACCATAAAAAATGTTAATGATATGATCAGATCTGTGTGTTCTGCAGATAGTGCTTAGGGTGGTACAAAGGAATAATTAGATAGGTCAAATAGAAATATTTGAGATATTATTGCAAGAAACCCAAGGGAGGGTAGGAGTGGTAGGTATAAAAGAAACTGACAGAAAATACAGTGTTGTTGATACTGACACAGGAGATAAAATATGAAAATAGTATATATCTCCCAATCATTAAGCTCATATTCTTTAAAAATCAAAGAATTAATTAACAGTGGTGGTTAAGAGTAGGAATATAGTTACTGATGGAACAGCTTCTGAAAGGCAGAAGGGGTCTCAAATGGGTAGTGGGGGAAATTTTATAGAGCAAAATCCACATGGATACAAGAGTTACAGCTATGGTCAATCAATAAGGTTTTAAGTATAATTGCTCAGGTAGTAGTGATCCAATTGGGAAACAAGTTGTATGACAAGTGTGGATGGAAAGAATGAAGGTGTCTAGTAAATGATGGGTCCAAAAGTCCTGGTCTCTCCCCAGGGTGACTGACATCCATCTAGGCTGCCTTAGGCTCAGTGTGTGTTCTTTTGGAAAGTACACAGGCCTGATCATTGTGTCTTTATCTTGAGGCCTGGTCATGGACAGCTGTGTCCCTGGCCACAGCTGTGTGTTTTACCATTGTCCTGGCTCTACCTTGAGGGCCTAACCCTGTCAGTCTGCCTGTGATATCTCTATCAGTGTCTCTAATATCAGCCTGTTTCCCTCAACAACTGGTTGGGAAAGAGTTTTCAGTGAGTTGGGAAAGAGTTTTCTAGCTGGTAGACACTGAGGATATGCCTTAGCCCGAATGGAGGCTACCAGGGAAGAGAGTGTTACAGTGGAAATTACACAGCCTTTCTAAAGGGCACCGTGCTGGTGTTGGCTCAGGTCTAGGGAGGGCCTTTTTAACTGGGGCCCATCATGGCGGACGGCAAAGGCAGGAGCACGTGCAGAAGGAAATTACTGCACCTGGAAACGGCCAAGGAAAGCTGTTGTGGCCTGGCTCAGACTTCTATAGCAACAGTATGGAAACAATTACCAACAGGTCACAAGGACATCTTATTATTAAAAAAAGATTATACATACAATAAAGCAAAAGTGAAACCAGGAACATTCTATTCATTTACCACCCATCAGTCCATTTATCCAATAGATACTTACTAGTATCCAATAGGTACTGATTAGCATTTGTTAGACTGAAAACAAATATTTGGTCTTATCTTTAGAAAACTGAAAATACAGTCAGAAGTGGGGTTGGTTAAGATTGTATTAGTAGATTCTATGACAACAAAATATAAAACAATAATGCTAACGAGGATTAACATGATCAAAGTCACCGATGCCCTCTGCCTTACTTTCTCACGGATAGACTATTCCTGATAGCCACAGCTCTAAGGAGGAAAGATCTGTTTTGGTTCATGTTTTGTAAAGCCTTCGGACTAAAGTCCCATCGTAGGCCCGCTCCAAGGCAGGGGCCTGACAGAGGAGAAAAGCTCGTGACTAGGCCTAGAAGCAGAGCACCGTCAAGGGAGGAAGGGGGTGAACAAACCCTTCCGGTCCGCCTCCTCCAACAGGCTTCACTTCCCAGCCTCACAGCAGACTGAGGGGTGTCAAACCCCGCCATCCAATCGCCTCCCCGAATCCCCACATAGGAGTGACTGCGGCTTTGGGGAGATAGCTAGATATAAACCATGACAACCTCCATTTTGTCGAATCCTGAGGATTGAGGTTCAGTCCTTGACAAGGAATTAGCTGAGTTGATCATTTGCTTTTTCCTCACTTGGGGTACACCCGGGTTTCTCCCTCCTGTGACACCAGTTCTCTCACCCGTAACCCATCTGGCGTTAAGCATTATCTTTACACTGTTGGGCCTCAGTTTTCTGACTCTCCCCAGTTTCACTCCAAAATGCTCTACCCGACTGCCCCCTGGTGTGCCAAGCCAGCAGCTCACTGTCGGTAACAATCCGTCCTTCTGACCCGCGGCCCCAAATGTTTGTACAGGACTTCACCCAGCAGGGTGGTCACGTGGTTGCTCAGGCCTAACCCGGAGTGATCCCCAATCTTTTTCCTTCTTTCCTCCCACTTGCAACCCATCAGCAAATCTGTTTTGGGGTGCTGGGGATTGAACCTGGAGCCTTGTGCGTGCCGGCAATCTGCCGTTTACCTACATCCCTACCACAGGAAGTGGACTTCTCAGACAAGCACTCTGGAACCTGATAACGTCTCTCCTCCACTGTGGGACGTCAGTGTAGTTCCCAGCCTCACCGACCCCGACTGCTGCAGTACCCTCAACTATCTTCCTGCTTTCATTCTTGCCCTATGGTTTGTTCCTTACAAAGTAGCCAGAAGGATCCTTTTAAAACTGTAGTCAAATCATGGCCTTTCTCTGTCCAGACTTTCCAGATGTTTCTTTGCCCCTCCCCCAGTATGGTCATGACTCACGCTCGGATTTCCTGTGTTCCTCAGAACCACTCTGCTAGATGCTACCTCGCCAAAGAGAGCTCCCTGCTATCGTCTCAAAACCACTAGCCCCCTTAGACATTGACCTCAGAGCCCTGTCTTTTCTTCTTGCCTCTGAATTTAGTGGCTTCTTTTCTTTCCTAAAGAAAAAAGAATCCCCTCATGGGGATTTTGTCTTTCACTACATTTCCTGGGCCAAAACAACTTCTGGACTAGGGTTGGGCGCTTTTGTTAATGAAGTATTACCCCAACGCTTTCAGTAAGATTCGAGTCTTCCTAGAACACACCAGACTTACCGCCCACATTTCACAGGTGTGATGCTCAAGGCACACACTGCTAGGGCGCCCGCTCAGCCCGGGGCCCAGCGCTTAGGCTGTGCCCGTGGCGGGTCCTCCGCGCTTCCGGTACTTGGCAGGGAGGCCGGCTGAGGTGCTGGGGAGGCAGGGTGTGCCCGGGGGAAGGGTGTGCCCGGGAGGCTGAACTTCCAGCCTCCAGATGCTTTGGGGACTACAGCGCACGTCCACCAGAGCCGTTCTGGAGCGGTGCGGTCCGTCGCAGGGTGGATGGAGGCGGCAGGGCGCGGGGCGCGCTTCTGCTGGGGCTCGGACGCGGGGCCCCCGGGGGCGCAGCGGCGGGCGGCGCGCGACAGGCTGCTGCAGGCGGCGGGCGGGGAGCGCCACGCGCTGCTCCTGCGGGCCGGCCGCGCGGTGCACGCGTGCGGGGACAACAGCCGCGGCCAGCTGGGCCAGGGCGGCGTCCAGCGCCGGGAGCGGCCAGGTGAGCCGGCGGGGGCGGGGCGGGGCGGGGCCGCGGGGCGCGCTGCGGGGTCTCTGCGTGGGTTTCGTTTTCCTCTCGCGCCGCCGGCTGGTTTCGGTTTCCAGTTCACTTTGCAGCGAAACTGAGAGCGGAAGGAAGCCCTGGCTGCCGCGGTCCCCGTGGTGCTCCGTGCCCTCCGTGCCCTCGACTTGCCGTCCAGCCCTCGCCCGGACCATCTAGTCTGTGGTGGGAAATCTATGACCAGCCGGAAACCCTGCGACATCGCCTTTCTCAAAATTTAAAATTGTGCAGTAGGGTTTTTACTGTCACTGTTATTGCAGCAACGTGAGAAAGAAATAGCCTTTATCCCTTAAAGTCAATTCTTAACGCTTTGATGCTTTTTCTCGTGTTTTTTTTTCTGTATATATTTAATCTTTATAAAACTCGTGTCAGTATGTAGTTTCCCATGTGCAGTATTGATACATGTCTGTAAACTGCACTTTTACCAATACATACTGTCATAAACATGAAAAACTTTTCCCACACGATCTTGGGTTGAGTTCTTGAGACTTGCAAATTTAACGATAAAAGGATTAATAAGAGAAAAAAACTTTTAAAAATTAATCTTTTACATGAGGGATAATTTATGTACCTGGGAATTTACAGAAGCAAATGAAACTCATATGCTTAGATTCAGATACTTTTACACTTAAGAAAAGGGGACTTGAGCATCAAGGGGTGGGTGATAAATTGTGGGGAGAAGACTAGGAAATACGTGGGAGGACAGGTTGTGACGGGTGGGTGGAAGTGGCGATCGCTGTGCTAAGTGAAATGGCCGGCGTCTAAAGGCAAGGGCAGAATAGAAGAAAGCTGACCCTGTAGTAGGTGAGAGCAGAACACTAGGCACCAGAGGGGGGACAGGAGGAGCCCCAGATGGACACAGGTTAGTTAACGGGAACTGAGTTCCGGTTACACAGGATTTACACAGAGCCTAATGGGCCCCTGCAAGGTAGCAGGGTGACTACAAATAAGCACAATATGCTATTTCGAAAACCCGAAGAGAGGCGTTTGAATGATTTCCACTCTAAAGAATTAAGTGTTTGAGGGCCGGGGATATAGCTCAGTGGTTCCGGCGCCTGTCTTGGAAGCGCAAGGACCTAGGTTCAATCCTCGGTAACCACATACCATACTGGGCGTGGAGACTCAACCCAGTAGCAACCAGTACCACATACCACAGTGCCGGGCGTGGTGGCTCATGCCTGTATTCCCAGCACTCGGGAGGCAGAGGCAGGAGGATTGCTGTGATGTGAGTTTGAGGCTGAGCTCAGGGCCAGCCTGAACCACAAAGCGAGACCCTGTCTCAAAAAATAAAATAAAATAAAGAATTAAGTGTTTGAGTAGGTAGACATGTTTAACCTGATTTAAACATATATAGTGTGTACTTAGAAATATTACCTGTATATTCCACTTAGAAATGTAGTTTGCATGTTTTTTTAATATCTCGGTTAATATTTTTAAAAAATCTAAAAGGAAGACAAAAGCATTCCTTGGAAAATTAGCAAAATCAGTCTAAACACACACTATACTCCGTCTATGAGAATCTAGGGGAAGAGAAAGTTATTCACTAAGGCTTGTTTACGCGGACTTGCTGGTCTGGCTCTGCTTGGGTGAGTCTCTAGGTCTTTCTGGCAGGAGGCAAGGTGTTGCTTTCATAAGGAATTAACGCTGCTCTTCTGCAGACCAGAGGAACAGAACAGAGAGCTCCTCCTGTCTGTTGAGTCTGAACTGCCTTCACATACGCCGCATGGCATATTTTGTGATAACGGGTCTTGACACCTTGTGGAAATAAGGAACAATCTGATACTCGGTGCCAAATTATTCCTCAAGAAAATGGCACCAATTTCTGTCTTCATGACTATGAATTGTTGGGAACTATTTCAGCAGTGCATAGGTTGAAGATGAAAATGGTAAGATCACAAGGGAAAAAAAAGAACAAAAAAGCTTAACTGATAGCTACATTCTCAACTTGAAATCTACAATAATTTAGAAACAGTCTGGAAACACTATTTAGATAGCTCCTAGGGAAATGTGGCCGCATTTTTATCTGCAGGCACAGCTGGCTTCTTGGAAGCCATCTCTTGGGTCTGCACTGAGGCTCCCGTCAGACAGTTTTCCTTCAATTTCCTCCCTCGCTGCTCAGGGAGGGGCAACTGGAAGGGTGGAGGAGGCAGACCCTGCCTTCTCCTCAGTTTGCTAATGTTGTCTCCCGCCATGATGGAAAAGTATTTGGCCTAGCCTCTTAGTCCCTGGAGGAATCTTCCTCAATGATGCCCACCATTTTAGCAACTGTTAAAGGTAAACTGAGGTACACTGAAATGTTAAAGATTTTATTAGAACCCTTAATTCATGAACAGGCTAGCACCAGACCTCAAACAATATCAGAGAATTCCAAGAAGAAAAAAATTTTTTTTTTTTTTTTTAAGATTTTTTGAGACAGAGTCTCACTTTGTGGTTCAGGCTGGCCCTGAGCTCAGCCTCCAACTCACATCACAGCAATCCTCCTGCCTCTGCCTCCCGGTTGCTGGGATGACAGGCGTGAGCCATCACGCCCGGCACTGTGGTATGTGGTACTGGTTGCTGCTGGGTGTGAGTCTCCACGCCCAGTATGGTATGTGGCTACCTGGGATTGAACCCGGGTCCTTACGCTTGCAAGACAGGTGCCGGAACCACTGAGCTAACTCCCTGGCCCCCAAGAAGAAAATTTTAAAAGGTGTTTGAGTTAAGTAAGACAAAAAAAATCTTCCTTAAAGAGGAAAGTCTCTAGTTAGAGGTTAGTTGGCAGTCTACTTGGCAGTGACTTTGGTCGAGAGAAGCAGGCGGTTTCTGATTAGTCATGCTGAAGTCTCATTTTCTCAGGCTACTTGCTTACACAGGAGCCCATGGCGTTAGAACCATCTCAGCCAAATGGTGTCCCAATTATTTTAACATGGTCATATTCTCATAGGATAGTGTAGTACATATTTAGCTTTCCTTCCGATAGTTAGGATGGACTTTGGGCTTTGACTACAAAGATAATCGGAGATGACAAGAAATCTGATGCCCCTTGTTTTTTCATGAAAGTGCTGTCTTGAACTTGTGGTTAAATTAATCATCTGGGGGGGGTGTGATTTGTTTTTATTCCCAAAGAACCAGTTCAGGCGTTGGTTAATGTCCCAGTCAATCTTGTGAGCTGTGGGAAGGAGCACTCTCTGGCTGTCTGCCACCGAGGGAAGGTCTTCGCCTGGGGAGCAGGCTCAGAAGGACAGCTGGGGACAGGGGAGTTTGAGGAAATCAGCTTCACACCTCAGTAAGTCTGTCAGTTCTTCTTTGATTCAGTATTCTTGAGAGTTATGAACCAGACCCTCTGTGAGATGCCAGGCCACAAAGATGACCACGATGAACACAGAAGAAAAGACAAGGTTCATTTACATATGGTGCTTTATGGCTGAATGGACCAGTATAAAGGTTTTTGTCTTTTTCTCCTGTGAATTTATCTATTCCTGGGTAATTTGCAGCCCCCTAAATACTGCACCCAAGTTGAAAGAGGAGTTTTCCTCTCAAAATAATCTTTCATCTTATCTGAAGCCACTGACTGGGTCCCTACTGTTTTACTTAGTAAAATAGGGGAGACACATTTCACAGACAGCCTCCCAAGACAAGTGATATGACAAACACTGGGCTCCGAATTTGTGTCCATGAGTTACATAGGGAGTTTTCAGATGCTTTTATTTTAATTCAAGGAAGTTACCTCTCATTGCATCCTCTGGTCATGAAATGCTATGAGAGAAATGATGTGCCTTGAGTGGATGAGCAGAGAACTTGACACTATTAGAAGAGAAAATGACAACAAATCACTCTGTAGATCCGTTTTTTTTTTTTTTTTTTTTTTTTGAGACAAGGTCTCCCTTTGTAGTTCAGGCTGGCCCTGAGCTCACTATGTAGCCTCGTTGAGCCTCACATTCACAGCAGTTCTCCTGCCTCTGCTTCCCAAGCGCTGGGATTACAAGCATGAGCCACCACGCCCGGCATTGTGGTAGGTGGTACCGACTACTGGTGGGCTTGAGTCACCGTAGTTGCCGGGGATCAAACTAGGGACCTTGCACTTGCAAGACAAGCGCCAGAACCACTGAGCTAAATCCCAGGCCCCAATCTATAGATTTTAATGAGCTTTCATTGTGATGTTAGAATTAGGCAGCAGTCTGGTTCAGAATGCTCCACCACCTGAGACATCTATATCTTTATAGATATCTGTATCTCCAGAGAAAAAAGAGACCTATGTCATGTTAAGAACAATTTGACCCAATATGATTTCTGCCCAGTGCTCTGAATGCCAACTATGACTCTGTAGCCAACCCAGTTCTGAGCCCTATGTTGGAGCGACACCTATTATCTGTAACCAACCCATCAAGCATCCTTGTTCTGAGGCCTAAACCTGCGACTTTGCTCTCCCTGACCCAGGTGCAAACAAAGATGAGTGACAGTCAGTTTATCATACAGCAGCCAGAGGACTCATGCCTCTTAGTAGGCAGAGCACGTCCCCGCACGCCCCCGTCTGGCTCATCTCCCCTTTATTCACCCAGTGCAGGTACAAGTAATCAAGTAACAAGATTCATCTGCTTTCTGGCACGTGTTAGTAGTGTCTCTGGTAAACAGTTTAACATCAGCTGTTTTAACTTTTCCCTAAAACCAACACTTGTGCTTGTGGCCTTTCTCTGTGTTCACAGAGGAGGCCAATTCGGCCTCATCTGTCATCTGATTAGTGGTGTACATGAATGTATGGATGAGAATTCCACTGTCCCTAGTACTATCCGGCTAAAGGAGAGTCGAGGGCAGGCTTGCCAGAACTAAGCAAAGAAGACCTGTTGAACTTGACTCTAGTCTGGCACAGTGAAGAGAGAAGAGGGCAGCGGGCAGCAGGTGGGAGAATGCGCCCCTCCGGGAGGGAAGGCAGGGTTTGCTGGGTGAGACCAGTCTGAAAAGGGGGCGGAGGGAAGGATGTTGAGGGCTTTAAAATAAAAGTACTATAGAAATATAAGAGCATAAAACTGATCCTCTATTCCTAGGATACTTTTAAATATTTGTAGTTCACCTGGAAACTTATCCTAAGTAAAAATTAATAGATTTTGTATCCATTTTATTATAGGAAAATAAAAGCTCTGGCTGGTATAAAAGTAATACAAGTTTCCTGTGGACACTACCACTCCCTGGCATTATCCAAAGGTAAAAAAACATTTGGATCTCTACGTGTCATTAGAAAGTAAGTTTTCGAATATGAGTGATCACATACCTTCTTGTCACTGGGACTCAATACACAACACAACCGCTCAAGAAAAGGGGAGGTGTGTTGGGCAGCCCATGGTCAGTTTCTCCAAGACAGTGATGCCGTGGTGGAAAGGCCCGGGCGGTGAGCTCCTCTGCGCACAGATACGAATGCAAACTTCATTTCCAGTGCTCTGCCCTTCATACTGTGCGGCTCCTCAATCCCAGCAGACTGAGAGAAGGGCTGCTCGAGTCTTACTTCAATCAAAGAAAAAAACCAAGATGTCAAAACCACGACCCTCCGTTTTCATACTAACCCTCATATACTTTCCCCTCAATCCAAATTTAGTAGAGAGTGGTGGGGAGGAAAATTCTTTTACCTTCTCGTGTGTCTGGGGCCCTCATTTAATGAACAGAAGACATATCACAAAGAAAAATCCAGTTTTCACTTGTATTTGTGCACACAGGGAATTCACAGAAAAGAAAACTCAAAGAAGATTAGATTTGGGGACTTTGATATCTCTTTAACAAAGGAAAGAGTTTGTATGTAAAGAAATGAGAGTTAGGAAGTGACTATAAATATATCGGAAACTATCGGAAGGTAAAGATGGTAAAATTATTTGTTAGATTTGTTTAGGCAGACTCAGCTCAGCTCCAGCTCTCTGTGCCCAGGGGTAAGGGTTGCCCTCTGCTCTGGTGTGGGGGAGAGGGTCCCTTTCACAAAGAGACATTTATACCTGGCTCTTAGGTAGGTAAGGGCAGGAAACTGTTCTTAACCTGTTGAGTCTCAGTTACCTCCAGCTCAAAATAATCCTTATGCAGCAGTGGCATATTTTGGGATGTCCTTCCCTGATCTCTTTCAAGGGACATGTAATAGTGGCTGTCCCTCAGGTCATTCGTTACATGCCAGGAGAACCTCATCACAGGGGCTTTGGGCCGCCAATGTTTACTGCTTGCTTTCTGTGTGCCAGCTGTTGTGTTTAATGTTAGGCATGGGTTTCTCATGTAATCGCCTAGAAAACACGGGAGCAGGTATTACTCATATGCTCATTTCATAAATGCAGCATATGGGCAGAGAAACTTCAAATAATTTTGCCAAAGTTAAAACACTAAGAAGTGGGAGAGGTGAGATCTGAACCTCTATTTGTTTACAACCCAATACCCACTGCACCCCAGGGCCTAAAAGACTTGGTGATATCCCATGGCTATGATATAATTTCTTTCACCTACCATCTATAGCTGTTTGGGCACATTGAATACCTCAAATATATGTGATTAAACCTCAGTAAATCTAAAAAACATTGTAGAATTAAGGCAGTAGTTTTTCCTTGGGTTTAGTTTTTGCCATACAGGTGCAATTCTGAACTTCTCTTTCTTATCTTGTAGATGGGCAAGTGTTTTCATGGGGAAAGAACAGCCATGGGCAGCTGGGCCTCGGGAAGGAGTTCCCCTCTCAAGCCAGCCCCCAGCGGGTGAGGTCCCTGGAGGGCATCCCGCTGGCCCAGGTGGCCGCAGGGGGCGCTCACAGCTTCGCCCTGTCTCTCGCTGGAACTTCGTTTGGCTGGGGAAACAACAGTGCAGGGCAGCTGGCCCTCAGCGGGAATAACGTCCCAGGTAAGAAGAGGGTCCCGTTCTGCAGGTATTATCGCGTTTTTCCAGCTAGAACCGACCAGGCGCGGGCCAACCTCATGGGTTCAAGCGGCTGCCAATCTTTCCAGCAGAGGAGCAGCATCTGGGGGGTCATCCCAGTTTCCTACTGCTTCTGTAACTAATCCCAGAGAGATAAATTTATTATGGTTTACAGAAGTCGGAATGGCATGTTTGTGCCTGGGCTAGAGTCAAGTTGTCCTCGAGGCTGCCTTCCTTTCTGTAGGCTCTGGGAGGTGTCCATCTTCCTGCCTTTTCCAACCTCTGGAGAGCCTCTAGAGTAATTGGCTCAGTTCTCTCTTTCAATGTTAGCAATGGCTGAGGGGTGGAGAGGAGGAAGGGCGCGGGGGATGGGAAAAGACAAGAACCAAGATAATGTACAGGCGCAAATTCCCAATGATTAATTCGATCACAGTGTATACCTAAAATGTACCAGAGGACTCATGCCTCTTAGTAGGCATATTTTTTTTAATGTAAAAAATAAATAAAACCAAGGGGGATAAAAACTAGCAGTGGCTGCCTTTTTTCAGTCACAGTACTCTGACACTGACTCTTCCATTTTTTTCAATTCGAACAGCCTTAGCCACACCTGGCTGATCCAAGGTAATCTCCCTAATTAAGGTCAGGAGATGAGCAATTTAATTCCATCCTTGCCTCTCAGCCCCTTTGCCTTGTAACCTAATAGAGGCACAGGCTCTGGGGTTAGAAAGTGAGAAATGTTTATTCTTCAGGAGGCTGCGTTCCGTCCATGTGAAAATCCCTCTGAAATCTCAAGTGCCCAGGTTAAACGAGGCAATTAAATGCAAACGTCTGAGGGTGAGAGTTAGGCTTCAGTCACTCTTAAAGCTCCTCCAGGATATTCCAGGGTGCAGCAGAGTTTGGGAACCACTAGATTAGAAGTCTGCAAGTGTTAGAGAAAATAGTTCCTCAAAACGACGCCTCTGAAGGACCAGTTCCTCGCATACAGTTCTCTGAGAAATATTCTCCAAGAGCCTTGTTCAGTTCTTTGCATTCAGCTAATACATAATTAACATTCATCATGTGCCCGTTTCATGCTGAGCATTTGCAGCTCAGTTTAACACTCCTAACACCAGGTCAGTTCTCTTACCTCTATTTTTATTACATATTTGCAGAGCACCTGTTATATGACAAAGGAATTCAATAGGATGGCATTTTATCGGGAGACTCTGGAAGCTTAGGTTCTAGGCTGTGACCTCAGGCATCCCTGAGGGCAAGCCATTTCCAGAGAAATGCTAACGGGCTGCTTTTTATCTTTTCCAAAGCAGTTTTCTCTCTGGTATTCATTTACAAAATCATATTAATGAACTATAAAATATTAGATATATAAAAGGTATAAAACTAGAAGAACTCAAAATTCTGGGCTTGTTTCTTACACTCTAGAATTGTGCTTTCTGTTGTTAGTGCTGTGCTACAAGCCTCGCTCAGTCGGTGCACTGAAGAGTCTCGGCGTGACGTACATCAGCTGTGGCTGTGCGCACACTGCAGTGCTGACGCAGGTATTCCCAGATGTGTTGCTAATTAAATCCTTAGGAATGTCAATATTATAGTTGAAATCCAGCTATCATAGTCCATCCAGGCTCCTGCAATGGAATATCATAGTCGGGGTGGCTTACAGACAACAGAAATTGCTGGAGGCCAGGAAGTCCGAGATCAGTGTCAACAGAGTCCTAGCAAGGGCCAGCTTTGCGGCTCACAGATGATTGTATCTTTGCTGAGTTAAGGGCCGCTTATGAGTCCTGTTTTCTAAAGACACTGATCCGTCTTTGATGGTTCTCCCATGACCTGATCATCCGCCAGAGGCTGTCACCTCCTAATAGCACCACATTTAGGGTTTTAACATATAAGATTTAGGAGACACAACTGTTAAGACTACAGCATGAGATGTATAACAGTATCTAGCTGTGTAGACTCATTGTACAAAAATCTAAAGAGAGGTGAACCAAATATCAATCATGACATTTTCAGGATTCTGTAATAAAAGTTAATGTCAACCTTAGGAAATATGTTGAGATAGCTGTCAGACAAATGTAGGAGCTAATTTGTTAGCATTCAGTAACCCACTCTACAGACTAGGATATACTTCGTACTGTTTCCTACTTGACACAGTTATAACCCAGGTTCATCATTGTCCTAACCATACAGTGTATCCCAGAAGGATGAATAGATTGAAACTATTTGTATAGTTTAAATGTCTGTTTAGAAACTATATACCCAATGAATTCATTTATTTTTATAGTTATCTATGTATTTATTTATTTTGTGTACTGTGTATCAAACCCAGGGCCTCAAACATGCTAGACAAGCGCTGTACCACTGAATTCAGCAAATGATTTTTATTGTTTACTTTAAAAAAAATATCGTTTTTAAAAATCAAACGTTTGGGGGGTATTGTTATGCTTTTAAAATAGAAGACAACCTTTTTCTTTGTTAGTAAAGATAGTGACTGCTAAGTGTGCAGGTTCACCTCATAACTTCTTGATGAAATAGCATAGCTCAGATACAACTTTTTAGCAAATACCACGTGGAGAGGCGAACTAAACCTTAGAACTCCAGCATTTTTCTCAGTGGTAGTTACCTTTACATTTTTACATGCATTTTTGTATACACTAATGGGTTTCATGCGGCAGATTTGTATATGCACATAACATACTTTAATCATTTCCCCACCACCCTATGAGTACATCTTAGATTAGAAACCCTTCACCTGTTTGATATATGTTATTCTTAATTGATAGCAGAAAGCTAGAGTAGTTGTCGTTGTTGTGTGTGTGTTTCCGTGGTATAGAAGGTTGAGCCCAGGGCCTCCACACTCAGTTATATCTCAGTCCTTTTTAGTTTTTGAAACAAGATCTCACTAAGCTGCTAATATGCCTGGGCTGTGCTAAAACTTGTGACCTTCTTGCCTCAAACTCCCACATAACTGGAATTACAGCAGCCAGCCAAATTTATTTTTAATTTTGGAATCATGTTTTGAAAAGAATATTTTTAAGAAAATGCTCAAATAAAGCCGCCCAATACTTAAATATTAGTGTTACTCTTGAACCAGTTAAATCGTCCATTCATTCAACAAACACCAGATGCCTAGTGCTTTTTTCCAATCTTTACTTAGATATAATTGAACAAAATTGGGTGTACGTGTGGTATTTCGATTAGTACATTGTGGAATGATTGCCACAGTCAAGCTGATTAAGATAGATAACTGCCTCTTTGTGGTAAGAATCTTTAAGATCTATGCTCTTAACAATTTTCAAGTGTGTAGCATAGTTTTATTAACTGTAATTGTCATACTGTACAGCACATCTCCAAAGTACTTGGTTTTTAAGGGAATATCAGTAATTTGCATACTTAGTGTCTTAAATCTACATTCACTATTAGAAATAATAAAAGGACCTTTTCTTTTTATATAGAAATTACATTTCACATATTGTCGTCATACTGTCTTATGGTGTTTATTCTATAAAGGTTTAGTTAATGTTTTTTTAACATGAAATGAACCTGATTCCTCCTCCTGCAAATCAGAATGACCAGGTGTTCACATTCGGAGACAACAGCTTCGGGCAGCTGGGGCATGACCTCCCTGCCAAGACACCGAGCCCGCAACTCATGGTGGGGCTTGGCCCAGTTTCACAGATAGACTGTGGAAGGTAATAGGCTTTTGTTTTGTTTTATTTTGGTATGGATAGAAGTGTTAATTTTATTACTTAACAGGCAGTTAATCTGGAATCTTAGCGAACTTTAAGATCTCAAAATATGCAAATACTACTTTTAGAGAGCACTTTTATTCAAAATTTACTTCTGTAAAATGTGGTCTAAATTGTCAGTTTTCATCTGTATCCTAGACTTTTAATTGATTAATTAATTAATAAATTATTGGAAGTCCATTATGTGTAGACCGTCTTTGTAGGAGCTTATAGGTGGGGAATGAGTTGATAAAGAATAGTATTTGACTGCTTGAGGTAAGATAAAAGTAATCTAATATGTATAGAATGTGATATATATTTGCATATGCACTCAGGCATTTTAACTCAATGCATTTAAAAAATGATGTTTGCATTTAAAATACAAATGATAGAGCCAGGTGTGGAGGCATATGTCTGGAATCCTAGTGCTTGGGAGGCAGAGGCAGAAGGATTGTCATGAGTTTAAGGCCAGCATGAACTATGTAGTGAGGACTTATCTCAAAAAAAAAAAAATGATAAAACATAGCAAAAACCTATCAATAATGTGCTGTCTTTAAGATTACTAATAAGTTAGTAATTACTGTTTGGTCACATTGTCTGATGCCTTGTAACACTGACATTGTGAAAGAAGACCTGGTATTTAGTAAAGGTGAATCTGTCTTTTGTGTTAAAAGACATCATCTTTCTCAGAAGCCACAAGTAGCTGGGTCTTCATTGTTATCACATATTCTCTCCTGTAGTTATCACACCCTCGCCTATGCCTACACCACTGGGAAAGTGGTGTCTTTTGGTCGTGGACCAAGTCATACATCCCATCCAGCTTATCCGGAGACCCCAGCACAGAACTCTGACATTAGCTGCCTGATTGCTGCTGACGGTATGAGTAGTCCCACTAACTGATGGTTTTGTATAAGTCAGTGCCATTGAAAAAGAAATGTTATCCAGGTTGCTGTCAAAATAGTTCATAGAATTGTGATTCTTGTAGTTCTTTCATTCTAGATTTGCGCATTTTTTCTTATGTGATGATTCCTGTAGTAGCTGGTGATCATTTCTGAAGATTAAAGTAATATAAAAGAGGATCCAAAATTGGTCCCTTAAGTATCAGAACAACATGCTTTTTTATATTTCATCAAACCACTTCTAAAGCACACTAACCTGTTTCATGTGGAAAATGCTGGAAAACTAAATTTTGAATGAATACATGACTTTTAATCTCATCAAAATTAATCTGCTTATAGCTGACATTTATAAGGGTATAAATAGCCAATAAATGTGTAAATTTGGTTTGATTATCCATCAGATTCATTTTTTAGTGCTAATTACTCTAACCATGAATTTCTGACTTTATTGTAGACTTTGGGGATATTCAAGTCAAGCACATTTTTGCTGGAACATACGCCAACTTTGTGACAATTCATGAGGTATCTGGTACACTTTCTGTTTCTTTAAAAAAATGTTTTGCTTCTAGATTTCAAAGCAGAATATAAGACAATCATTATTTACATGTATTTAGATTTCTTACAAAAAGAAAAAAGTCCTGTGTTAGAATATTTTGAAAGAATGTTATGTAATTCTCACTTCCTCATTTGTCAAACATCCTAACAGATGTAATCCCCAAGCTCAAGTGTATTGCTTTTGTACTTTTTATAAGTAATAATATTAA
>PVIR01015212.1:0-38698 GCA_004026965.1 Petromus typicus
TACTGATGGCAAGTCTCAAATTCAACAAACAACAAAAGAATTTGGAGATCACAATATACCCTAGTTCACTCTGCTATTAGCTCTGTTATTGAGAATTTGATTTGTTGCTTTTATGTAATTTCCCAGCTCCTGGATACTATTTTAGCAGATGCATCAAAAAGAAGACTTAATCATTAAAGTAAGGATGTGTCTTGTATTGTTTTACTAATGCTACAAGTTGTAGCATCAGCTGTTCTCTGGATTTCATAACAAGTATTCTTAGTTTTTCATGTTTCAGATTCTCACTGTGACGAATAGTGACACACAGTGATTGGAATAAATAGAACATGGAAGAATATTTGTGGTGTTATTTAAATAGCTGGCATTATGGAACAGCTGTTCTGTGTAAAATGTAGTATACTGGGTATTGAAACAGTTGTCACATAGCGTTTAATAATTATTTGGTTATCAATTGGCTGATGAGTTTTTGAAGAGATTGTGTGTGTACACTGCTTCCATTGTAAGTAATGAAATACAAGATCAGATCTGTGAGTACAGTGTAAGAAAATCTGCGCAGTGCAGTGAGATCAGATCCGTGAGAGTACTGTCCTTTTTGTTCAGAGATTTTGGAAGCAAGGGAAACAGGTGTGCAAACTATGTCATCAGTATTTCTTCCCCAATTCCATCTATATCCTGGTACTATCTAATTTAGTTTTGAATCTTAAGCAGAAGCTAATAGCCACAATAATTGCAATAATTGCATATTAGATTTATGGAGCAGCTTTCCTTGGAAAAGCACAAGACTCTTGGAGCCCTACAGATGTTGCATAAACACATGTGCCCTGGTGAGAATGATGATGGGACCATTTTTTTATGGTCTTCATATTACTCCCCATTTTGTGGACCAGACTGACCTGTGCACAGTTTTAAAGGGTTCTTCACATTTTTTTTGTCAAGAGATATTTTCCTGTAACATTGTCTCTAAGAAAGGAAGTGTATAGCTAATGTAGTTCAATGCATGACAAATCTTTTTAAATTTTTAATGAATGGATGTATATACAAAGTGTCAATCAACCAAGCAGCCAGCAAGTGAATGCCAAGTTTATGCAATAAATACAATTTAGGAAACAGGAAAACTTAACTTGAACTCCATCATTTCTTGTTTTAAACTCCTAAATTTCTTAAACTGTAAATTCTTACAGTTAAGTTTATACTTTCCTTTGAATTTTCCAGAGTCAATAAAATGGCAAACTATGTCAGAGATTTTTTTTTTTTTTTTATCTACTTGATTCTAAGGCAAAACTGTCTGATTCAGGCACTAGGCTATTTTGGAAGATGCCATTTCTGCTAACTTTATGTAAAGTTTTGTACTAGAATTTTTCTCACTATATAGAATCTGGTATTGTAAAGGAATGATGAAGTGAAAATATTTCTAAAATGGATGTAACACATGGCTTTCAGGAAAGGACAGTACAATATGGGATAGATTAGTTTTAATGAATCACTTCATTCTTAAATGATATAAAAACACGAGAACTCCTTTCTTTTCTCCCATGAAAATTCTCCTCCCATTGAGAATGGCTGACTTGGAAAAAATTTTTCCATAAAATAATTCATTTGTGATTGATAAGCAATGTAACAACTCATTACGACCTACAAACACAAGAAGCAGTATAAACTGGTTTGGTACATGCAAGAATATTACCTGATGGACTCCTGCTTGTAGATGTCGATGATGTTTTCCACTAGCAGGTTCCTCTGAAGTCCATATACACCATGTCTGTCCAAAACTACTTCGTGTCTACAGGAGGGGCAGCGGAACCGGCCCCCAGATGCCACAGTGGTGCCTCCTCTCGTGGGCAAGTATGGGTTAGAGGCCTGTTCTTGCCAAGCAAGAAAAGAGGAATTGAGAAATGCTACAGGGAGCTTTTCTGAGACTTATTTTCACTCTCTGAGACTACAAACAACATAAACTATGTTAACTCTGTCATAGTCTTGGGCCTACTTGCAAATGATCTTGAAACAGAGGGCCAGCCCTTATCCACAGTCATCTGCAATGTGCCACTGTCAACACTGAAGGTACATTTCCTTCAATGTTTTCATAGAAAAAGTTCCACCCAGAAACTCCAATAGTCATGTCTTGGCCAGTAACTTATTTTCAGTTTTGAAAGAGATCTAATGATTTGGTTTCTTTAAAAGCAAATGTGATTTTTGGAATTAAAATACCACTACATTGGGGAGGAGCATGAGAACCAATCATGAAGCAAATCATTCAAGTAAACTGAAAATAAATGCAACTTTACAAAGTTTTCTACAGGTAGTGACTTTGGTATTAACTACTTGATTCAGAGAGGAGAGAATCTTTTCCATTCCCTGAATTCCACAGAAACTCACCTGGAAAATGTCACTGGCACATTTCCTACACAGGTTATGCTGACAGGGGAGAATGACCACTGGTTTCGTGAACATCTCTAGGCAGATAGGACAGATAAGTTGTTTCTCCAAGTTATCCATAGTCTGCTGCTCTTTGGAAAAAGTCTTGTAATTCAGAGATGCACTCATCTCCTGGCCGTCCCTGAGCGCACTGCCAGGGGAAGGATGCTCCAAATGGCTTCTGCAAGTGTTTCCTGGAAATAATTCCAAGGGTTGTATGATCAAGTGTCCTTTATGCTTCTCTCGGTGGAGGACATTGTTTCAGGCCCTGGTTGGGAGCTGGTGCTCGAGCTGTTTTTAGCAGTCTGAGGTCACGTGACAGTGGGCTGACTTGTCCATATAAGCCAGTGACAAGAGGATGGATTCTGACAGGTGACAGAGAGCAGGAGTCAACATTCTTGTCCCTGGGAGTGAAGAGAGTGGGTGGGAAGGAGGATTATGAATCCCATTTAGATGGGGGCTGTGAAGGGGAAAGAGGTCGAAGCTGCCAGTTGTCAACAACAAATGCAAATATGCACGCCTGGTCTCTGAGACAGGCCTCTGCGAGCACTCAACAGGAACCTGGTGACAGCTTCCTCAGACAGGGACAGTGTGCCACTCCAGTCTGACTGCGTAATGCACTGCATTTCTGTCGGAAGAGTTTAGAGAGCAAGACACCCAGGGCAGCACAAAGGTCCCTTCTTTAATGAAAACAAACAAATGATGTTTTAGAAATCATTATCCTGGTTTCCCCAGGGGAGTCATTTAGAAAAAAACTTGCTTAATATAAATGATTTCATCTTTGCCACGGCTGTGGTCGGGAAAAATCCTGATCTAAGAGCTGAATTCAAGTCCTTTCACCATAAAGGAGTTTACCAGTCAATGACACAATTTTAAAAATGAGGAATAAAATTCGCCTTTTTTTTTCCCTCCACCTTGGTTTACCTCTTCCCTGTCTTTCACCCTCACCGCTGATCTGTATACACACCCTCGGAAATGCAAAGCAAATGCGACAGTCTTGAAAACTGTGATTTAGTTCAAGACAGAATTTCAAAGTGGTAGGAATGAGAAAAGCTTTGTGATTGGGATAGTTTTTGAATCTGATCCACTGAGAAGCTTTAATAACCAGACATGGAGCTATGTGGGGCATGGGGGTGCTTTGCGGGAAGGCACAGAAGCAGAGGTCCAGAGGCACAGGCAGCCTGGGAATCAGCAACATGGAGACAGATCGTGTGAGGGTGACTTGGCCAACAGCCAGGTTAGAGGCTGTTGCTGAAGTTCAGGGAAGAGGTCACAAAACCCTGGCATGGTGAGATGGCACTGGGAATGAAAGCAGGAAACAGGCTCTAGGGCGTTATGGAAGTAGAACCCACAGAGATGACTCACACACCCTGAGTGTGAGCCCCCAGTGATGACATGAGAGGGCTAGAGAGTGACTCAGGAGGCAGGTTCTCTCCCTTCTGTCTCTGTCTCACTTGCTGGTTTTGGAAAAGTGACTTCCCTTAGGTGGATTTAAATTCTCTTACATGTAAGTGTGTGGCATTCATAACTAACTTAGCAATATCTATAGGGGAAATATATCTGAAGAAATATTAGTTTTGACATTAAAAAATCCTAAATTCCATTATTTGATGGTCCTTTTTGCTCTCTGCATTTCATTTTTTTTAAACAGAGTTTCTGAAGGCTACACAGAAAGCCTGATAGAATTCCACAGGAATAAGTACTAAGTTGCTGAATAATATTCATCTTCTCATCCTTATTCTCTTTTTATTTTTTACCATCTCCTACCCACCTCCTCCCTGAAAACAACTATCCATGGGGCAGCTGTGTGAGTTGGAAATGGGATCCAGGGAGAATACTGTGTTCTAGGGGCACCTGGAACATGGAAGTCTGCTGCTGAACCCTTCACAGTTGGAGAGACAGAGACCGATCTGTCACTGCATCAGGATTTAAATTATCTTCACAACTCTGGAATGGGAGCGATCCCAAACTTCTGCAAGATTGTGAACACTAACAGTCTCTGCAGGTGTGCTGCACTGTGTAGGAGGGGACGCCGCTCCCTTCCCCTCTCCTGCCCTCATTCTCACCACACACATCAGCATAGGACATGGAGATTAGTCAGGAGCAGTTACATGGAGAAGCAGCTACAGTTTCCTTCATTCTTGAGTCCACTGACCTGGAGAAGGGATGTTTCAACACAATGGGAATTTGAAACAAAATACTGCCATCCTGTTCCTTAAGCAGCTTCCCCACCCCCAGATAAGTCTGATAAGTCTGGGGGTGATGCCACATGTCCCTAAGAACCTGAGAGGTAACAACAATGATTTTTACTTTAACAGCTTCGAGCTGCCAGGCCAGCGGTAAGCATGTTTCAGGGATAGGAGTGGGCACGACACGGAGGCCTGCAGTCACTCTGACACTAACTGCCTGGACTTAGGCCGCACTTCACAAGTTCAGGGTCCATTTCTCCAGAAGACTGCTCCTGCCTCAGAATGCACAGCTGACCCAGGGGTTCCAGGCTCCCCACAGTCTGACCAGCTGACAACTTCCCACTGCTTTTTCAGTTTGATGACTTGCTAGAGTGGTTCAGAATTTAAGAAAGTATTATAGTTAGGATTATAATTTCATTAGAGAAAAACAGAGCCATGAATTAAGACTAGAGAATGAAGTCTGGGTTGGGAGTGAAAATGTGAATTTCCTTGACCTCTCCCAGTGAAGTCAGGATGAATCTCTCCCCTGGCACAGAGAACTGTTAACCAGAGAATCTCACCAAGCTACTGCATCCACACTTTCATTATACAGGCATGGTTGATTGAATCATTGGTCACAGGACTGAACTCAGTCCCCAGCCTTCTTTTCCTCCTGGGAAACAGAATATATTTCATGGCTCAAAATCCCAACATCCTAATCACATGATTGTTCTTTCTGTCCTGGTCAGCCCTCTCCTGAGTCACCTTATTTGCATAAATTATCAAGGACCACAATGAACAACGAAGATAAAGTCATGCTTATTACTCAGGAAATTCTAAAGATTTAGAGGCTGCCACCCAGATAATTGGGATAAAGGCCAGCAAAATTCTTTATTATACAACAAACCTTAATATGTCCTCTATCTCAGGGAAGGAGAAACTGGGATTCTAAAATTACTTTTACTTCTATATCAGTACAATGCATATAATAAACATGTACTGCATACCAACTGCTTTGTGTAATAGCTTCCTGTAATAGGTGTTATTATGGCCAGGGAGCCAGCTGTGGCCGAGCAAAGTAGCTGTTGGGAGTCACGTGGTTGTAGAATTGTGATGCAGACTGAGAGACCATCTGTTGATTATAGAGGCCACGATCTCATACCATCCTCAGATGGCAAAAAGGCCTAGAATGCAAGATATAAAATAATCTTGGGAGAAAATTAAAATATATATGAAGGATTCTCCAGTAGGAACTGGGTCACTCTATTTGTGGATTCTGTATTCTGTAGCTACAGTGATGTGAACCACACTGGCCTCCTCATGGTTAAAGAGCCATACAAATCATTCATGCTAATTTCCAAAATAGGCTAGAGCATTCTGGGGACAAGAGAAATGCCTGAGTCAATCATTAGTAAGAGTGATAACCTTCCCAAAGATTCCAGAATGTCCTTGATCTTTTATTTTTGCATGTTCTCTTCTGTCTATAGCCTAGGTCAAGGCAACTGCAAGTTCAGGTACTTGAAAATAACAGAGGCTTAGCTCAATAAATATGTTTTTGAAATCTGACAGGACATATAGTCAGATGAGAGTGAAACTGAAGGAAATAAAAAAGTAGATACACCTTAAAGCAAAGCAGTGATGAGGAGTACAGACAAAGTGGGAAGGAACACAGTCTAGAAAAGTGGTCTTACCTGTAGTTCAAACTTTAAGATAGGAAGAAGGATGTTCTGGTTTTATCATATCCAACAAAAGAGAGAAAATTGGTGGCTGACTAAATCCTTAAAACAGAGAGAGAGAAAAGATAATGTGGATGTGGAGACAAAGGGCTGGGGGATTGCAGAATGAGGTGTGGAAAGGCTAGAAGACTAGGATATAAGAAACCCAAGACTTTTAGGTCATACAACAGCCTCAATTAAATCTACCAGAAATTACTTTAATCTCAAACAATTCAATCTTAAAAACAATTGAAGTCATTTTAAATTAAGGCCACAAAGTTGTTAATTCTTCTCTGAAATATCCATCCACCCATCCATCCATCCATCCTTCGCTTGTTTAGTGAAGGGAACACAAGGCCAGGGTGTAGTTGAAATTTATGTGAACTGGTGTTCTGAGTGCCAGGCTCTGTTGATCAGTTCTATCATATAAAGTGTATCTCCTCACAATAAGCACATGTCAGAGTATCATGTTATTTACTTGGTATTCTACAACTCAGATGATGCTGCAGAAAATACTTTTAAACCATTATTTTAAGAATATGCCTCTACATATTAACTTAAAAGGTACTGAACCTGGGTATAGACTCACCAGTAGGACATTCTTCTGGTATGTGGAAGGCCCTTGGTTCAATCCCTAGTCTTAAAAGTTACTGAAAAGAATATAACCCCAAACACTCTGTCCGATGAAATGATTTATATCTTCTCCTCACAACAAAGGCATAGCACATACAATGCACAAAACACTGAAGTTTCCTTTTGTCTACATTGCCAATGTTTTCAGTTCAGTCGTTTTCTGGTAATAGACAGCTTAGATATATAGTTTTAAAGACTTTAATGGAAAAAAAAAACATTTTATGAAATTAAAAATCACAGAGAAATGAATGAACTTATCAAGCACTTAGCAAAAGCTAACACTGGCATTTCTTTCATTAAATAGTTTGTAAATTGAGGTGGAAAGTTTTTTATTGCTCCTTCTTGTTGGCTATAAATTTTACTTCATCATAAAGATCTCTGAGGAAATCTTAAAAAGCTAACATATTGTACTTTTCTCTGCACATTTCTTACATAATTCACATGCCAGAATTAAAGTGTGACAGTCCCAACAAGTAGCATAAACTTTAGCCCAACATCTTTCCAATGGTAAGTATCTGAAGTCCTCTCCTGGGTCCAGGAGCTCTTCAGCTCCACCCTCACCACACATCATACCCCACTCTTCTCAGTACCCCAGCCTGCTAAGTGATTTTTCGAATTTAGTCTTGCCATCTGCAATCTATTTCTCATGACACTTCTTATTTAAATCCATAAATGGTCACATTGTAGCTAAAATAGGGCTGTTAATCACGGTGATCTCAAAGGCTTAACATGACTTGATCCCCTGCTTATCTGTTGAAGCTGTCCTGCCCAAAGAAATAAGATGACAAATATAAGAAAATGAGTGACAAATACGAACCCTATGTGATTTTTCAACTTTCTATCAATCACATTTAAAAAGTTGCAGAGAAAGGTAGGTGTGTTGATGCATGCCTGTAACCCTTGCTCTGTGGGAGGTTGAAGCAGGAGGAATGCAAGTTTGTGTCTAGACTCGGCAATTCAGTGACTTAGGGAGATCGTGTCTCTCAGTGAAAAGAAAAATAGGCTGGGGATATGGCTCAGTGTAAAGCCCTGGGTTCAATTCCCAGTGTTTTTGGGGGGACCTCTAAAAAGAAATAAATGAATTCTATTAATATATTTGATTTAACTCCCCAAAATATTATCATCTCAACATGTAATCAACATTTTTAAAAATGAATTAGCTCTTTTTTAAAATTAATTTAGAGGTGTTTTACTTCATTTTTCTTGCCTAAGTGCACTGGTTACTGCTGCAAATCCAGAATGGATATTCTTATCTTTTTTCCCAAACTGAAGAAGAACACATAAGTCTTTTACTATTAAGTGTAATATTACTTATATGGCTTTCATTGATGCCTCTGATAAGGCTGATGCAATTTTCTTCCTTTCCAAGTTTGCAGATAATATAAAAACCAGGGATGGACGCTGAATTTGATTAAATAGGTCTTAGCCTGTTTAGTACAGCAAATTACAGTGACTTTTGAAGGTGAACTAGTCTTGTACTCCTGGACTAAATTCCACTTAAACATAAAATCTTTACCCATGACATTATGGGTAATAATTGTTGGGTTTAATTGGCTAAAATTCTGTTGAGAATTTTTGCATCTCTATTCAGGAGGCACATTTAATCTACAGCTTTCTTTTCTTCTATTGCACTTACCTGATTTTGGTGTCAGGGTGATGTTGACTTAATACAATGAGTTGGGAAGTGTTTCTTTTTCAATTGGCATTATAGTTTTCTTAAATGCTCAGCAAAATTCACCACTAAAGTTATTGAGCTTACTGTTTTCTTTATGAGAAAAATAAAGTAATTAATACATGTAAAGTACCCAGAATTGTGTTAGCTTAAAGTGATATATACTAGCTGTTAAATTTGTAAAGTCATCTGTATTTCTAATTTTAAAATATGTTATGGGCCAAAGATTTAGCTCAGTGGTTCCAGTGCCTGCCTTGCAAATGCGAGGGCCCAGGTTCAATCCCTGGTAACCACATACAACAATGATGAATGTGGAGACTCATACCAACAATCAATACCACATACCACAGTGCCAGGCATGGTGCCTCACGCCTCTAATCTCAGCACTTGAGAGGCAGAGGCAGGAGAATTTTTGAGTTTGAGGCTGAGTTCAGGACCAGCCTGAACTGCAAAGACAGACCTTGTCTCAAAAACAAATAAACAAAAACCTTATGGGCTTATTAATACTTACTTGTTTCTCTTTGTCATGTATGAGGCCAATGTAATCTTTCTGAAATCCAAATATTCTACTATAATAAAATTCTCTTTTGAAATTGTAACATTTCATTTGGAATTCCTGCTTTGTTCCTGCCTATACTTTATTTGTACTCAGTTAGCAAATGTAACATCAACTGAAAACTGGTAAATTGATTGTCAAATGTCATATTCTATTCAATTAGTCTGAGAGATGGGAACAAGTTTGTTCACAACATCATTTGTCAATGATTCCTTACATGAATAAGGATCTGGTGGCTGAGTTACAGGATATACTTCTAAACTGAGAGCATCATGAGTCTTCACATATACAGGGGCATAAATTTTTATGCTATATTTTCACCCATCACTTTCCCATAATGTTTTACATTTCTGTGCTTACCATGAGAAATCCTAAGTACAGCAGACCTATGAATGTTTTCAGCTCAGCTAGTGCAGTGTCATGATAAGTACATTTTTGAATATGGCTTCTGTGCATACAGGATGTTTTACTTGTATTTCAGTCTTTGTATATCTCACAACATCTTGTAGTAGTTTGTCTGTTAGAATTTCCAACATTGAAAGGGAGTACTGGCATTCTGTCACATAGGTTTTACCTCTGCCAACAACCTTACTGTATTTTCAGACCTAGTTCTAACATTGGATGGTTCCATTTGGTTTCATGAAAATTTTGTAACATTTTGACTAGCCAAATATCTACTCACATTACTGTTTTCCTTGTCATCTGAATCAAGGAGGTCTGCATTCACTGTGCCTGATCAGTCAGTTCTTGCTCTGCTTCACTGCTGCAGGAACTTTAGATCATATGGGCGGCATCAAAGTTGTTATCATGACTTGCATGAGTAATTTGATGATTCATTTCTGACCACCTTCAAAACCTGCATATCTGGTTTTTCATGTGCCATTGTAATGAACTGGCTTCTACCAGAAAAAATCAGGCTTTTAAAAAAAATTCTAAATACACAGAAACGTAGCAATAAAATTTCATGGACGAAACTCATCTGTTGCTGCTTTGGAGTTCCTTTATACACTTTGCCATTCGCCTGCCAAATTGGTAAATACACAGAAGGGTTTCTGCCTTCCCCAGATGCAGCTATTGTAAGGCATGCCTACATTCCATTGTGGTAAAAAACATATTTGCATAACAGAAGAGTAGTGTGGGTGTATTTTACCCCCTGTGATGCTCAAGCAAACATACACAAAATCTTATAGATGAAGCATTATGTGGATTAAGACCAATGCAGATAAGGACAGTCCTTGTTCATCCTACCAAGTGAGTAAACACAAAGATTGCTTACTGTATCCCCAGGCACAGCTACTGAGATGTATACCTGGCTACTATTATGCTAAAGTACAAATGAATAGTAGAAAAGTAAGGAATGGGTTGTTGTAGCCTAATCTTATGTCCCATTTAATAGTTAAACATATTCTATTATGTGGTAATACCATAATGTATTTAACCCTCATTCTGTATTTTTAGGATTGTTCTACTTTCCTTACACCACAGATCTGTTAGATACAACCACCACTTTTTTTGTACTGTATTATGTATTAACATAAATACATATGTATATACAAACCTTCAGGATAATTAGGCCTTCACTATAAGTATGGTATGGCTGCCAAGACTCTAGGTGCTGAAATATGTTTCAATCTCTGCATTTTGCCAAGAAAATGACAATGTTTATGCCCTTTTCTTTCTCTGCTCCTCCCTCTCCTCTGTTCCCTTCTCACCTCACCCTTCTTCCTTTGCTTCCTCTTCTGTCTCCTACAACAATGACAGCTAATGCTTATTGTGTGTGCTTTACTAATAATTTTTACAAATTACATCTTTATTAAAAGCATACAGTATTTTTTTAAAATGTGCTATTATCTTCCCTATTTTGCAGATGAGGACACCTACATAACCAAGTGCCAGGAAACTTATCCAAGGTCAGAGAGTGGAGAGTAGAAAAGCCAAAGCACGCTATTAGGTTTCATAGCCTCCATAACTAACCATTATGCAATCCTGCCTTCCAATTTGCACCTACACCTTCAAACTTTTTGCGATTTCCAATCCCTATGTGGACTGCTGACCCTGAGACGTTTGAGTTCTGGCCCATGTCAACTGCAGCAGTTCCTCCATCTGCAGGTCCTGGTATAGTCATTCCTATTCCTTAGCTTTATCACACATTTCTCGTTCTTTTTTGTCACTTGCAGTTAAAAGGATTATTTTCGTTACTTTGAAATGCGTTTTCATGAGCATAATGATATATTTTAAGTGATTTACAATATTCAATTTTGAAACTGTATTGAAAATGACATAAAAGAAAACGAGGGCCAGAGATTTATCTCAGTGGTTCTGGCACCTGCCTTGCAAGCGCAAGGTTCCAGATTTGATACCCAGTAACCACACACAACAATGCCTTTCCGGCTTAGTTCAGGAACAGTCAAAACTACAAAGCGAGACCATGTTTCAAAAAACTAAAATAAAAAAAAAAGCAATAAAGTACAGCAAATTGTACAAACACACAAAATGAAACAAAACACAGATACAAAAACGTAACATAGAGTAACAAAAACATACAAGTAGCCAAAGACCCTACAATATACACACACACCAAAATAAAAAAAAAACCAAAATCCAAAACAAAAAACCCCTAAAGAACTAGTATTTATCTACTGTAATCTTCAAAAACGTTAATTCTGTTGTTGTCTGGAAGATTTGTTTTGTTATGAAAAACACAGGGCGGCTTTAATGGCTCTGTTGTGACTATTCTACAAAATTAAAATAGGGAGATTCATTACTACAAAGATCTTTATGTGTGTTCTATTCAGCTTCTGAATTTATGGAAGAAATGTGTCTGTGTGTGCGTGCGCGCGTGCTGTTTAATAATATTGCACTTAATAGGAGTCCTAGGCGGGACTTTTTCCAGTTAATTCTCCCTCTGCCCAGAGAGTGTATTCACCAAGGGGAGGGAGGTGGATTTAATCGTCATTTCTGATTCCTCAGCTCAGCAAATTTTAGTTAGCCTTCCTTCCTGCGTTCCGTTTTTCATTCTGCTTTTTTCTATCTGTGGGTTCCCCCTAACTATGGGCAGCTGAAGTTGTAGACAATAGCTGGAAATCACCGTGGAGTTGGAATGGCAGATAGATAGAACGGCAATCGGACACCATTTGTGAAAGAAAAACAACTCATTTCGTTAATTTCTCAAAACAAATGACTCTGAACTATTTAAACTGGGATAATCTGCCAGCACCTATTGTGAGGAGTATGGAAGGATCACCTTAATTCTATTTGTTTGGTGTCTGTCTTTCAGCTTGAGTTCAGGTCGACGCCGAAGTGAAAGAAAAACAAACGCGACAAGAAAGAGTACTGGAGGATGCGGGCATCGATCCCGCTACCTCTCGCATGCTAAGCGAGCGCTCTACCATTTGAGCTAATCCCCCACCGCTGGCAAGGCCACGTCTCTATTGCTCTAGAGAAGGGTCACAGCACCGAGACGCAAGAATGGGAAAGAACATGTTTCTGACCACATTAATAAACGAAACAAGGGTAACAAAACTAAGTGATCTCTCCTTCGAGCCGGAATCGAACCAGCGACCTAAGGATGGCCGCGGGCAAGCGCCTACAGTCCTCCGCTCTACCAGCTGAGCTATCGAAGGGAGCGGAGGGCCCCGCGGCGGCTGGCAGTCCTAACTTCGCACCACGCCCTGCCCTGGGCGTGCGGAGCGTTCACCGCGCGCCCTCCGGGCTCCGAGGGCCCCGGGCGCCGCCCCTCCCGCGGACGCCTCGCTCTCCGCCGGCTCACGCGCCCGGGGTCTGAGGGTCGAGTCTCCGAAACAACAGAGCCCTAGGAACAGGTCAGGGATGTGGCTACAGCCGCACTGGGGAGTTGGCCCGGAGACATCCACTCTGGGGTGGCAAAAAGCCTCACAGGTGGGCAGATGCAGGTCCCACCCCGAGCCTGAGAGCTACAAGTGTCCGCTGCTGTGCAGGACGAGCGCGTTAAAAGAAATGGACGCCCAGGGGGAGCCATAAACGCTGGGCCGCCGGGACAAAACAGTCTCCTTCGAGCCGGAGTCGAACCAGCGACCTAAGGATTTCTCCCACTAGAAGTTACACCTACAGTCCTCCGCTCTACCAGCTGAGCTATCGAAGGAACAGAAGCTCTTGTTCCGGCCGCTGCAATTCAGCGCAGAATGGTAAGAACGCACCTCGGCTGGGCCAAGACCATACTGCGCATGCGCGACTCGAGGGGCCTGGGACGAATGACGCGTCAGAATGTTATGCGCGTGCGCGAAGGTGTCTTTGCGGGGCTCCTTCGTCTGTGAGACCCAGGAAAGGGCTCTCACCCTAACATTTTGGACCTAGAGGCCAGAAGTTCTGTGACTCTGTGGCCACCTTCGCCCGCCTGTCGCACTTTTTCTTTACCAGCCCGCATGGCCATTTATGGCGACTGTGGGGTGCGATCTCCGTAGACTGTCATCATGAACACCCCTCAAAATACCTCTTGTGGAGGGCCAGTGGCGCAATGGATAACGCGTCTGACTACGGATCAGAAGATTGTAGGTTCGACTCCTGCCTGGCTCGTGTTTTTATCACCTCACATTTTAGAAACTAAAGGCCAACAGTGTTCCCAGCTTTGTGCTTCCTTACCCACAGAAGTCAGTGATAATTTTAGTATGGGCTCTGCTCCTCGCTTCTGCAAATCTTAGAAAATTCTACTTATCCTGACAATGAAGGAAGGTTTCTTACCACGTCTTTTTCATCTGGGTCTTAGTATTTACAAAGGTATTTATTCCCTTCCAGTTAGGCTTGCCATCCAATGGTCGACCTATTTGGGGGAAGTTATAGTCACTTTTGGAGTCTTTCTGGTATAGATTGGGAAAAGAAAAGAAAACAAAACAAAACCAAACAAACAGACAAACAAACAAAAAACAAACAAACAAACAACAACAACAACAAAAACCAACGCAGCACAGAGCCTAATAGACTTGGAAAGAAAAGGAAGACCGTCTTATCCCATTCAGAGTGAGTTCCTCCTTGAGTTGGTGTCTTGGGGATCTTGAGTAAGATGGCTGTTTTCTATCCATACATTATAAATCAAAAAGACTGTTCTGTGGACCCAGACACTTTTAAGATGTGAAGATGTGAATCACTGTAGTCCTTCATTAATAAATGAAAAAAAAAGTCTACCATAAATTTAAGAGAAACAATAACCTAAAAAAAAAAAAGGGGGGGGAAACAAAGTAAATGACCCAGGAGGAAGCAGATAACGTGAGGAACAGAACTACTTTTTTAAGTGCTTGGGTGTATAGAAAGGGACATCCAAGAGATTATTGCACTAAAGAAAGCCGGAACACAACGATATTAAAAGGATAAAATTCTTAAAAACTGAAATCCTAAAAAATAGCAATCACGCTAAAGACCAAATATGAAGATACAAAAAATAAAATGGAAAATATCATCTAAGACATTAGTCTATGGAAACCAAAAGAATACAAAAGTAAGAAGATGCATGCATGAGAGATCCAGAAGACACATTATCTAATAAGAGTTTAGAAAAAGAAAGCAGAGACAATGCAGAGGGAAGGGATAGAAGATATTACTCATTGGTTTGAAAGAGCCATCCAAAAATACTATGCTTGGACACAGCTTAGTGAAATTTAAAAGCAATGAAAATAAAAGTAAAGCCCTAAAAGCTTGTATGGATGGGGACAAAGCCAAACCAAAGGAAAAATAAAAAGACTAATTGGATCATGCTAAGACTTTGCATCAGGATCTCTAGATAATAGAAGACAGGACAGCGAGGCCTTCAAAGTTTTGTGGAGAAATTTTTGGGGGTCTAGAACATCAATCAAGGCAGCAATGACATGAAAGCAAGCAGTTCGTATGTTCACTGTCTCTAAATTTTAAATTCCATTATTTCCTTCTGCAATGTAAAAAATAAACAGAGACTATACCAGTTAGATTGTTTAGGAAGCAGAAGCTAAAACAGAAATAGAGTAAAAATTTTGCGAGGGATAACATCTGTCAATAGAAAAGGAGAATACACAGGACTGGCTAAGGGTAGCACTGGAGAGTGATTCTCACTTGAAAAAGTTTCTGCCATCCCTCTTGTAGCTTCAGAGGAAAGATTTCTCCTTAAAGGAGTCCCAAGTTGGACAGAAGTGATTGAAGTCAGTTGACCAAAGGGTGATAACTTCTGGAGCAGTGGAATGGATGCAATTGTATCTTTCTTTTAAGACAAAGGATGTTAAAGTACAGTTGTTTTTCCGAAACTAAAACCTTGTGTCCAGGTTTAATTGCACTGTTTGTATTTTATTGTAAATAAATGAGTTTGTTAACTGTATGCTCCTTATAGTGTCTCAGTGTTGTGTTCCATGTATGTGTTCTGCTGACAGTAACGTGACTGTATTAGTGCTACCGGATCTGATTCCCCTGCTACTGGAGCTGCCCTACTAAATGGGCAATGTGTTTTATTTGTTTCCAGACCAGACAGATGAAGTACTTTTCTGTGCTGTTCTACTGGATAGGTGATGTGCTCCTCAGACCAGACAGATGATGTATCCTTTACCTAGATTGCTAAACCCTTTCCTTTGCTACAAACTCACATAGTGGACAACTTAGATATGTTTCAAGTATCTAGTACCAATAATAATCATCACTGGTATGATTTCCTGTTTCTGTATAACATTACTTCCAAGCCCTTATTGATATGTTGTGTTGTTTCAGTACTGCTCGCTATACTTAACTATTATACATTTTATAAAATCAAAAAGATATAAAATATGATTTTATAACAGCATATTTAGGCTAACACTGCATTCCACTGTTGCTAGGGTCAAATGCCAGAGCAAGGGTTAAAATAATGAGTCAGTGAAATGCAGGTGTTCACTGAATGAACTCAATTGCATGTAATTACTCATGAAAAAAATTATTTCCCTTGAGAAATACAGATAGCCTGAGTACACTATGAGAGTGTCCTTGCTCCAAGCTCCACTTTGAGACACTTTGATCCCACTTGGCACCAAGCCACCCAGCTGTGAACTCTATATATCAGTGGAAAAACTCGAGTACTTCACAGTGACCTTCACCGTTGACAACCAAAGGCTCTGCGGCCCTGAGTGGGGCGTGGAAGGGGCTTTTCCCTTCATTTCCCCAGGTTCTTTCCTCTGACATCAGTGTGGTCATGTGATCTTCTTTGCTTTCTAATAAACGCTGTGTGTGTGCATGTGCGTGTGCGTGTGCGTGTGCGTTTGCGTGTGTGTGTGTGTGTGTGTGTGGATCTAAACCTCAAACTTCCGAGGCTGAAACTTATTTGTAACTCTTTGCTGTCACACAAAGAGAGAGATCTCAGAAGAGATTAAATTTGCTGAGACATTGTTCTTGTGTTCCTAGCCTCTGGATCTGTGAGATAGTAGACTTTCTGCTGTTAAAACCATTCAGTCCACCGCATTTTGTGATGGCTGCCTTAGAAAACTAATACTGTATGGGGATGATAAAGAATAATAATTTACATTTGTATTTAACCATAGGTAAGGAACTTTATGTAATGTTTATAGATCATCTAATACAGACAGTGCCTTATAAAAATTACTTTACCCTGAAGGAACTGATACCCAAAGATATGAAATGATTCTTCTTAGGTAACAGAGTTCCTGTTAGATCTCCTCTGCCACAGCCAGGACTCTACTTGACATCATTTTGTTTCCTTGTCCCTGTGTGGACACTTAGGTTAAGGAGACTGGAGGGTTGGCCACCACTCTGGGAGAAAGGTTACTGAAAAGCAGCTTTGGATACCGGGCAAGCTCAGTCAATTACCAAGATATCCGAGGGTAGGAAAGTGTTGCATTAATTAACAGGAACCTGATTCTCATCTCAGAAACTCAAAGGTAAAATTTTAAACAATGGCTTTTTGGGGAGATGCATCAATACTCTATGAAGAGAAAAGCTATTTTTCAACCTGAAAAATTATACTTTACAGATAAACATATTAAGGAGCTTTAAAGTTCTGCCTTTCTGCTCAGGAAAAGCTTAGCCAGAAAGTTTCGTAGTTTGTTCAGAACAATCACTAATCGTCTAAGCGGGGGAAGCAGGCATGAGCTCAGGCTGATGTGTTTCTCTCCATGGCTTTCTCAGCATATGTACTGTTTTGAAGAAGTAGAAACAGAAAAGTAGTGTTTTCAAGATTAAAAGGGCATCCTTTTGGGAAATTCCAGGGGAAATCAGTCAATTTCTCATTACTCTCAAGGTTCAGTTCTATAGAGTCACTGTAAAAATGGTTTTAACATTAACCACCGCTTTCTGGAGAAACATAGGCTTAAGTCCGCTGAAAGTCTCCGGTGACAATGCTTCATCAACTGATCGGTATAAAATCTTGTTTTATGTGTATGTTGAGAGATACTTTATTTAATGGCTGTTATTGACTCATTAATCTTAAACTCATGATGAACCTCTGTAACTGATTCCAGAAGGGTGCTCACAGGACACATATTTTCTTCATGGGGCTCTTGCCCGTACCAGGCTCTCATGCTTAGTGAAAGAAAAATGAGCTGAAACAGGAACATCCATCTTCCAGGCTGCCTGGAGCAATGGCGAGAGTGAGTGTGGGGAAGTGGAGTGGGGTTTTTATGGGGACTTGGGGATTGGAAGGGCATTGTGTGGGTCGGGATTGGCTTGAGCCGCGTGGCCGTCAGGGAGCTTACTGATAGGCTGCCCTTTGGCGGGTGGGGAAAGGAAGCCACTTTGGGTCTGGCACAGTTTAGGGATCGTTTTGTAGGGTGATGACTCTAACACCTGGGAGCACTACATGGTACTTTAGCCTTGTGCTGAAGTGGGTCATTTTAAAAAGAAAGATTAATAAAAACACAAAAATTGCAACCCCCCCCCCCAAAAAAAAAACCCAAACACCATGGCGCTAAATAAACCATGCAAAGGATACTTGTTTTCAGGAAGAGAAGTAAAACAAACAAAAAGTCTGAATGTTGTCTTTGTCAGCCTCAGCTGTGAACCGTGTACTGGGGGGCAGCTCATGGGTTGATTTTGCTGGTCTGTTCATGTATTTGGAAAAGTGCTATATTGATTTTTGGTTTACAGATAAGTTTTAGTGAGCACAGATGGAAGTTTTTCTTCCCCAACAGTCTTCAAGAGGGAACTTATCTTCTCCTGTACAGGCAAATCTACAAATACAGGCCTGAGACTAATCAGGATTGATTGTGTTATTAAACTAAACTAAATCCTCAATTATATACCAAATCATTACATCAAAAGATCTTACTGAAGCTGGGCATGGTGGTGCATGTCTGTAATTCCAGCACTTTGGAGGCTGTGACAGGAGGATTGCCACAAGTTCAAGGCCAGCCTGACCTGCAGAGTGAGACCCTGTCTCAAAATAAAAAAAAATTTAAAGAGAAAGAAAGATCTTCTGAAGACAGTTCCCAGCTTCCAATCCATTTAGGGTTAAAGAGTCTCTTTTTTTTTAAATTACAGGGAGAGCATAACACTAACTCACCCTATCCCCAAGGCTCCTAAATTCCTACAATCTCACACACAGTCTTACATTCAGATGGTCCATTTGTTTATTTTGCATCTTTCCTAAAGATGTCGATTGGGGTGAGAGGAGAATGTGATAGGAAGATTTTCTTCAGAGACATTTATTCCCTTATCAAGTACTTATTTAGAACTTGTTATGTGCAAGCTACTGTTCTAGAGCTGGGGATACAGCAACAAACATTGTGTATACAACCTCTGTTCTGACCATACATACCTTCTAGGGAGGAAGGCAATAAATTACATAGAGTTGGCTCAATAGCCAACAATGGCTCTGTCATTGTGAGTGACAGAGAAAAACACAGTAGATCGAGAATGTGGAGGGTAATGTGCTTCTCACAATGACAAAGTGACAATCACAAATCGTTTTGGAATATGTAGTGCACAAAGTAAAACAGAAAGGCACACACATTCTTTACTTATATTATCATTATTCACTTTTTTTTGTACCAGGGATCAAACTTGGGACCTTGTACTTTCAAGGCAAGAATTGGAACCACTGAGTTAAATCCCCAGCTATATTATCAGTATTGTTGGATTAGGGATCATACACAGAAGATTTCTACTGAGTTTCATTTCCATTCCATTTTTTAAAACTTATTTTTTGAGTGCAGTGTGGTGGCTCATGCCTGTAATCCAGAACTTGGGAGGCAGAGGCAAAAGAATTGCTATGGGCTTGAGGCTAGCCTAAGCTACATAGTGAGTTCAGGACCAACCTGAACTAGAAAGCAAGACCCTGTCTCAAAAAACTTAAAAAAAAAAAAAAACGTATTATTTTTTGAGACAGGATCTCTCTATGTTACTCAGGCTGGTGTTGAACTTGTGATCCTCCTGTCTCTCGCAATGTTAGGTATCACCACGCCCAGAAACACTCCCTATTTTGTTCTATTTTATTATCACAGTCTTTCCTTATAGTTCAGGCTGGCCCTGAGCTCACTATGTAGCCAAGAATGTTTCTCTTTTTTTTTTTTTTTTTAAGTGACAGGATCTCACTTTGTAATTCAGCCTTGAGCTCTCAGCAATCCTCCTGCCTCTGCGTCCCAAGTGCTAGAATTATAGACGGAAGCCACTATGCCTGGCACTGTGGTATGGTTTTGATTGCTGATGGGTATGAGTCCCCATGCCCAGCATTGTTGTCTGTGGTTACTGGGGATCAAACCTGGGCCCTTGCACTTGCAAGGCAGGCACTGGAACCACTGAACTAAATCCCTGGCCCAAGAATGTTTCTCAATTTAAAGGACAGAAAATTCAAAGTTTCTTAAAAAGTTAAAGTTTGCCAAATTGTATATCCTTTGTATTATTAAGAAATAATAAAAGATTGCTAATTTAGTAGTTTGACAAATGGATGGTATATTTTTACTAAGGGAAACTTCACAATTTGTACCTTATTTTGTATAATGGAGAAATTAGACATAATTTCACTTTTATTATGAATAGATAACATTTAAAGTCATGAAAAGATTTTACATCTAATTGTATGAGTGGTATTGAAATGCTTTATTTTTATGCATGATAATAATTTTCACATTTGAATTTTATGGACTCAGAATAATGGAACAGAAATTGTTAACTTGAATTTATAAATCTGTGATATTTACTTCAAGAGAGAGGGATGAATTAGACCATATTACATGGAAACATTATTTTGTCATTTAAAAAGCAGATTAGCTAACTTTACAAAATTTAAACATGTCTTAGGGCATCAGTATGGAATAATAATTAAATAGACTTTAGAGCAAAACTACTTGAGTCTAAAGGCTAATTGTTCTGTTATTAACACTAATTAATTCATTAATGTTCTCTGACTGCCAACTTTCCTACCTGTGAAATAGGAAATGATCATGATATTGACCTCAGAAGGTTGCTGTGAGATTTACATGATTCAATTTAAATGAAGTTCTTAGGGTAGTGGTTAGCTCACAGTAAGCTGCCTATGTATGTTTGCTGTTTTAAAAATTCTTAAAGGCCTTGAAGTCACTATCTTAGCACTATCTAAACATCTCAGAAACTTATGACAAGAACTTTATGCAACTTTAAAAATTACAATTATTTTAAAAACTTACTTTAGAGCTGGGAATGGAACCAGGGCCTTGAGCAGGCTAAGCATGCACTGTTGAGTTCTAGCCTCAGAATTGCTGTTTACAAATAAGCCTTCTAGAATCACTTTTAAAGTTAAAAGCCCAGTGTTTCATTCACTTGCTTAATATTGCAGCCATTTGTCAGAGAAGAGAAAGTGGCAGAGACCCAGATACTAAATCCACAGAGTCCCATTTAAGGAGGTCCCGAGGGCAGTGAGGAAGGGAGGAGGAGGAGGTGATGAGAGAAAGAGGAAGAGGAAGAAAGGAGAAGAAAACAGAGGAAGTATTCCACCTTGTTCTTGAGAAAGTCATAGGAAGTGAGGGACAGGGGCCTCCTTGAGCTGCCACGAGTCTTTGAGGCAAAAGATAAACACTGAAGAGGTTAACAGGATGGCTGCTATTTCAGAATTAGCCGTTAACAAATGTTGGCGAGGATGTGGAGAAGAAGGAACATTTTTCCACTGTTGGTGGGATTGTAGACTTGTACAACCTCTATGGAAATCTGTGTGATGATTCCTCAGAAAGCTAGAATTGGAGGTCTCACTTGACTTGGCCGTTCCTCTGTGAGGTATATACAAAAAAGAATTAAAAGATTCATATCACAGCAACATATGTGTACCCATGTTTATATGCACTCAATATTGAGAATTTGTACAGTATATGACATAACTTAGTTCTCACTTTTTCCCATTTCATTACCCACCCCACAACCCTTCGCCCCATATATACATAAGCTTTGTTTCATTTTTTATTACCATCACATAATTTTCTGCTTGTTACTTACCCCAACACCCCATTTCCTTTTGAATATTTTCTATTTCACAATACCTATTATTCATTCTAGAATTCCTTTAAATTTTCATTTTTCCATACCATAGAAAATGTAGAATATAGTGACTTATTTAATTCACTTATGAGTATGTCCTCAAAGTATGTCCATTTGAGTATCAGTGACTCAAATCTATCGTTATTCATGGCAGAATAATATTCCATTTTATTTTTTTTAAAGAACATATCTTCTTTATCTAGTCTCCAGTTGATGGACATTTTGGTTGTTTCCAAGATTTAGCTGTCACAAACTGAGCTGCTATAAACACAGGTGCACATATGTCACTGTGATATGAATCTTTTAATTCCTTTGTGTATATACCTTGCAAAGGAAGAGCAGGGTCAAATGGGACCTGTAATCCCAGTCCTTTGAGGAATCTTCACAGGGGTTGCACCAGTCTCTATTCCCACCAACAGTGGAGAAACGTTCCTTTTTCTCTGCAGCCTTGCCAACATTTGTTGCTGGCTAATTCTGAGGTAGCAGCCATTCTTTGTGGAGTGAGATTAAATCTCAGTGTTGTTCTTATCTGCATCTCTTGAATGACCAATGTTCAGCATTTTTATACATGCTTCTTAGCTGCTTTTACTTCTTCATTTGAAAAGTGTCTGTTCATCTCAGATGCCCATTTTTGAATTGGGTTTTTTAATTTGGGGGGGATGATTTTTAATAAAATTGATTTTCAAAAATGTTAGAATTTCATTTGAAGTGGAAAATGTGCACTAAAACATTCTCTCATCTGTTCTTCAGCCATAAGAAAAGTGTATGCCAGGTGTGAAGTCTCAGAGACGATGAGCATCTTAGCATCGAAGTGTCAGAAGTGGAGTCATTTGTAGATGGAAGATGGCTGCACCTCGATTCCATAATGTTAAGTGAAATAAATCAGATATATAAGCCTAAGTATCATATCATTTCTCTTATGTGTGAGACTCATAGTATGAATAAACTAAGAGTAGAATAAAAGATGGTAGGGAACAAGGAGATAGATCTTTTGCAAATGGGAAGGGGGCTAAGAGAAGGAGGGAGTGGGGGAAGGGGAATAGGAAGTGGGTGTGAAATGAATTGAGATGTGTCATGGAGCAACTACCCCAATGAATATACTCACTATGTACTATAAACATGTGCCAAAGAAGGAAGATAAAAAAGAAGTGAAGATATTTGGACATCAGGGCAGATTATTTCAAAGTAAAAGAAAAAAGAAGTCTTTAATAGAAAAGATTCTCTTTTCCTGGCCCTGGAAATAAGGATGCATTTGATGTGCTTTGAGACATTAAAGAAATTGATGATCCAATTTCCAGTTATTAGAAAGTTCACTTAATAGTCTAGTAGTGGCCAGGAAGTGCTAACAATTGTATATAGATATCAATTAGATTCTAAGAATTTAATTTTGTTCCTTGAGGACATCTCAGCAACAGCATAATTCCAGCAAATTGGATTATATTTTCCTATTTATTTGGAACTGAGCCCACTCAGGTCTTCCAGAGAAAAATCTTTCTGAGAAATGGCACATGTGTTGAGAATTATTAACTGACAGGTAGGTATTTGTTAGTTTCTTGTTTTTAGCACCATGGGAAATGCAGATAGATGAGGTGTGGTCTAAAATATACAGTGATGTTTAAATTTCAAAAGTTTCATTATAGTAAAAGATACATTATAATTAATCACCCTTGAAACACTCCCTCTGATTTCAAACACTCATTGTTCATGCCACATTCTGAAGCAGTTCTGGAGATGTTTTGGGAGAATCTCTAGTTAGGCTGTCGTGGTTGCCTTGTGCCTGAGTCAGGCTAAAATGTGTATGTTTTATGCTCATTTTGACTTTGGAGAAGAACCAGAAGTTGCATGGCGGCTGGTGGGAGTCCGGGGAAAAGAGTGCAGCCAGAACCCTAGTAGTGAACTCCAGTCCCCCATGAGTCCCTCATCGAAAGGATTAACCAACAAAGTTGGGACCCTGAGAAAAAAGCTGAGCCCAGCTTAACTCTTGCTACTCCGAACAGCAATAGCAAAAGGCCAAAATACTACAGCAGCAGAAGCGGGAGCAGAAGAACCCATAAACCAAACTCACTGTCCCTTTATTTGGTACCAAGTCTTCAAACCCATAATCCTAGCATGCATGAAACAGGGCATCCCATGATAATCCCAGTAGTTGAAGATCACATAGGGCAGGGCAGACATCTTTAAATCCCAGTGAGTTCCAGGAAGTCTTAAAGCCAATAATCCTAGCACAGTAATCCTTGTAGTTAAGATCCGGCAGGGTGAGCCAGATGTCCACAGTAATCCTAGTAATTTAATCCCGCAGGGCAGGACAGACATCTGCAAACCCAAGTAAGTAAGTCCTAAGTCTGAGTAAGTTGTCTGCAGTTCCTAACAGTGGTATATCTGGTGAATTAAGAGAATGAGGACACACAGTGGTGTTTATGTTTGATAAAAAAATTTTCATAAATGTTTGATCAAGAAGGGATGAGTATAAAATATGGAGAAAGTGTATATAAAATTTTATTATAGAAAAAGACATACTGCCATTAACCCCCCCCAAAGTACTCAAAGTATATTCTTCACTTTGGACACATTATGCTACTATTCTTTTAATGTGTCATTTACTGTAAAAACCCACTGTATCTTTCAATCACCCCTTCTAAACTCAACTCCATGTATAATTCTGGAAATCAGTTAGTTTGAGTCAAATCCAAATCAACCATAGCTTTGCTCTACAGAACCAGTTATATTTTTAGTTGAGAATTTGGAAATTAATGGTGCTTGGGAGAGTTGCAGGCTAGAGAAAAATGATTTTGGAGATGAAGGTATAATATTTTCTGTTTATAGAGAAAGGTAGTATTCTGGAAAGGGATATTAGCCTTAGTATATGGATAAAGGATTACAGGCTACTGAAGTGTCTAAAGAAGATAGCTCTGTAATCAGGCAAATAAGAGTTGAGTGACAATGGGCACTTATTTCCATCCTATCTTCATTTCAAAAGTATTGAATATAAAATAGCAATGTGGAAAAAGAATATTAAGCCTCTGAAAAAGAGAAACTTTAGGAACTTTTGCATTTCTAGAAAGTAGAAATTTCTTTAATAGATAACACAGATGAAACATTAACTCATTTAACAAATATTCCTTGACTATCTGCTGTGTGTCAGGCACAAAAGTTAATAAAAACCTTTGCCCTTGTGGTGTGAGAGACTGACAATGATCAGGAGTAAGGAGTATGTTAGTGGTAGGTGTGAGGAGAAAAAATAAAGAATAGAAACCACAGGGCTAAGAGAGGTCACAATTCTAGACAAAGAAGTTTAGGAAGACATTACAAGAAAAGATATTTGAGAAAAGATCTGGAAGCAGTCTCCTCCTTCTCTGAATCATTATACATTCTAAGTTAATCCAGTTGTGACTCAGAGCTTCACCTCTGCAAGGCTTTGAGTCCCTCCTCTTCTTATGGTTCAGAGGTCTGCTGGGATTTATGTCTTGGGCTTCTGGTGAGTTCCAGCCTTGTCTTGCTCCAGCCTGATTTCTCTTGAGTACTCTGTCTAAGCCGGCATGATTCTCTGAGACACCTGCTCATGTGGTAGGGCTCTGGAGCTGTTCCTTCATCTAGTCACCCCGGCATCCAGCAGCCAATTCATAATAGGAGTTCTCCGCTAGGGGGCACAAGTCTGGGCTAACATAGGAATTCCTAAATCTCTCAGAACTATTTTCATTTTGGAGAATCCCATAATGGAGCTTTTCCTCCTCTCATCTCAGCAGTCCTCCTCTAACAGCCAAAGCTCTGGAGAGAAGCCTGGGTAACAGAGCACACCGATGTTATGTGAACATAAACTAAGAACAAGGGGCAAATAACATAGTCACACTTCTATGTGAAATCTAAAAACAATGAATTCAAGGGAGTCAGAAATAGAATGATAATCATCAAGGCTGAGAGGCTCAGAAGAAGTTGGTCAAAGATTTTTAAAAAGGAAACAAAAAGTCATTGTTCTCATTTTCAGGGATCTGGCTACCTTTGTTTTGAACTCCAAAGGCTCCTGGTAGCAAAAGAATAGCTTTTGGGGGCTTAAATAACAGAAATCTGTTTTCTTAAGTTCTGTAAACCAGAATTTGATTAGATGTTCCTAAAGTTGGTTTCTTCTGAGGAGTCACCCCTCGGCTTGTTGATGGCCCTCCTCTCCCAGGGCCTGCACGTGGTCTTCCTACTCTACATGTCAGCATCCAAATTTCTTCTTACTAGGACACCAGTCATACTGTAAGACTCACACTAAAGACATTTCAATATAACTAGTTCTTTAAAGATCCTATCCCTAAATGCAGTTACATCCCGAAGAATGAACTTGAAACACAAAGGAGAGTCTTACTAACCACTGTGGAAATCAGTATGAACATTCCTCAAAACACTGGAAATTCCATTTGACCCAACCATCTCCCTTTGAGTTAGCATCCCAAAACAGTTAAAGATGTCATATTACAACCTTAGATGCATATGGATGTTTATAGCAGCACAATTCACAATAGCTAAATCTCATTAGCCTCCTGTATGTCCATCAAGAATAGATAAAGAAAATGTGGTATTTACACACAATAGAGTATTATTCTATCATAAAGAAAGATAAATTTGAATCATTTGCAGGAAAATGGATACATCTTGAGACCACAATATTAAGTGAAATAAATCTGACATAGTTTCTCTTATATGAGAAATATAAATGTTAAATAAAGAGTAATGTAAAAGATAAATAACAGGAATTAAGGAAAGATTTTTCTCAAAGAGGAAAGGGGAGGAAATGGGTGATGGAGAGAGATGAAGGGCTGGGAGGAAAGAGACTTTAGAAAGGAATTAAGATGAAAATGTACATGTAACAACTTCACACAAGGAAAGCAACCATTCTGAACTGTAAACATGTCCTAATAAATGTCTTTATTCTTTTTAGTATTTTAAAGAACAAGAATAAAACAAAGGATTATCTCATTGTTATTTTTCCAATACATTCAAATAATGAATGTAGACGTTTTTATTTGTCATTACATTAAAAAATTGTCAGAATAATATATTTGTTCTCATTTGCCTATTAACATTATATCAATTTGTGCTTGAATATGAGGGTGGGAGAGACATTCCTTTAAGAATATTTTTAAATTCATCTTTTAACATTTAAAAAGAAATTTTAGTACATGTGTAGCATTAATGTTTGCATATCTGTAGGATGTTGGTACATGTACATCACAGATCTTAATTGTTTCAGCACCTTTCCTTCTTCTCTCTGTACCCTGACTGAGATTTTCCTCACTAGCCAGGGAGATTCACAACAGTACAGACGATCTGAGACTAACGTGTCAGTACAGTGTTCAAAATAGAGATAAGAGCTTAGGAGGCTAAAATAAAGAAGTGTGGATAAGAGAGAAGAAAGGTGGAAGTGAAAGGACAGAGTAGATGTATCAATGGAACAGGAAAGAAGGGACAAAAGAGAAATGAAAGGTAGGATGAAGAATTGAAAAATGAAATCTAGAATAAGTGGGACAATGAAGAAATGAGTCAATTGCACCCACAGTGTTGAATATCATATGCTTTTATAAAGGAAAGAAGGGGAAAATAAGGAAAAAGGAAAAAAAACCAGCAACAACCCTTTTGTAGTCAGACAGGATGGAGAGGTGGAAGGAACAAGGAGGGAATGGGGAAAAAGCAAAAACCAAGTTACATCACGTAGAGGTACAAATTCCCAATGATGAATGCATTCATAATGATACTTAAAATGTACCAATAAGTTTATTGAAGAAAATCACATGTTCTGAAGTCACAAATATGACTAGAGCCCTAATCAAGGTGTTGATGGTATTATGTTTCCTTCTGAAGACCCTATGAGAAAACCTATTTTCTTGAATTTTCTTGCTTTTACATGACTAATGGTTCCATCCTTCTCATCTTCAAAGCACCGCTCTGATCATTCTGTGAGGTCCAAATGCATCGCTTTGACTATCTCCTCAGGCCCGGCTTTCTCACTCTAACCTCTAACCTTTCTTTAGTTAGGAAAATATCCTCAAGGCTCATGTAGTTCCACTGGAATCCCACCTCAAGGTCCATCAACTTGCATCCTCCCAAACCCTTGTGCCATAAAAGGTGATATAGTCACAGGAGCCCGGAATCAAGATGGCCACATACTGGGGACCATTACCATGCCTACCACAGAGATAATATAGCCTTACTTGAATCCTCCTGTCCTTTCAATAAATCATAGAATTAGGCTGTACTCTGTCAGGTAAGCACATTTCCAGTCTAGGGGGCCATGTCAAACATGTTAGTCTCTATATCATTTGATGTGTAGAAACAGATATAATTCTCAAAAAATTAGGAAACATATTTTGGTAAGTATAGCTGAATATTTACTTCTTATTATGGTTTAAGTGAATAACTTATGAAACTTTTTATGAAATCCCCTACTCTGGTAGCCTGGTATCCAGGACTAGGCAGGAGCCTGTGAAGGGAACTGTTCATTTGACTCCATTTGGGAATGGCCCAGGCTGATGCTCAGTGTATCTCTTCTCTCCTTGACTCTTTTCGGCTAAAGGACTTGTGGATTCAGAGAGATGTGGGGTGTTCTGGACGGCAGCTCCTGATGACCTCCACCAGATACTGAAACATCTTCTCCGATAAAGACTGTCTTCTTTTTCTCTGTTCACTGAGGAGCATTCTGTAGCTTTCATTCCCTCATTCATAGGGGCTCATGTGTTTGTATGATTGTAACCAGAAACTGGCTCTCTATGGAGGATATTGGCTAGAACGCCTGGAATTTGATTCTACCATCTGATTCTGATTCTGATTCATCCCCTGTTCTCATCTTCACCACCCTTGGACCAGCTCCCTGGACAAGCTGAGAATGGAAGTAAAAATTCATGTGAGAAAGAAAAGGAGGTCTGGAGAAAGAGAGGTTAGTGATGGGATTTGTCAGTTGCTGTTCAAAATAAGCCTGCCCTTTGCTTAGAGGGAACACAGGAAGGAAATACAGTGACTGAAATTATCCACAGATTGGGCTATTTAGCCTATTATGCTCTCCAAATGCAAAGTAGCATTTGATTGTTGAATACAGAGTTCCAAGCATTTTGTTAGTTTATTAGGGCTATTAGTACTGAATATCTTCATGGGTCTCATTGGGTGAGGGAGCTTTTATATCTACAAGGAAGCACACTACAGATGTCTGTGTCAACATATCTACATTCATATAAAATCATTTCATATTTGTTAAATGCTTGACTTTTCAAGCTCTTTCATGTCAACTATTTCATGTAGTTTCAGAGCGACTCAAAATATTCAGTGTAGATATGAAGTCAGAGTCATAGTGAGATTAGTTTTCTTGGGCCCAAGGTTAGTGAGAGTTTAGATTAGAATGGGTTTCTCAACTTTGAAACCAAAGCACTTCCTATCTGGTTATGTAAGATACAAATTTCAGTAATTCCAGAGTTTGAACAAAGTTTTAATGTCAGAACTACAATACAAATTTTCACTTATAATATATATTTAGCAGCAATTGACTATAATTTGGTGGTGCAGGAATAAGAAAGAAAGAAAAAAATGGCATTTCATGCAGTGTTGTATAAAAATACAACAAGATCTTGAAAAAATACAATATTATATAAAAACTAAGAAGGATTCAGAAAAAACAAACAGTTTTGTGGCTGTATTGTTTTAGAAACAGCATATAGTTTCTGCCACATGAAGCATTTAAGAACCAGACAAGAAAATGACTTCCAAGTTTAGACTGTCCACAGTGCAGAGGAGAGGTGAACATTTCCCAGTCAGTGTCATTGATTCCATTAAACATGAGATGATACGCCTTTCAACTTAAGATTACATTATAGAACTTAGAAATCTACCCTGTATTTCATATATTTCCTTTCCTTAGAGTGGCTAATCTCGACCAGTTATTCAAAAATAATTTTAGTAACAAAATAACACGTTGTTTGGGGCTGATATAGGATTAGAACAATTTTCTGGATTATATAAAAGATTTAGCCAGGTCAAAAAAAAATTTTTTTTTTGCCTGTCTAAAGGGAGAAATAAAACTTCTTTTTTCCTTGTCAATTTACAGTAAATGCCAAATTTTTAATCTTCTAAAAACAACATGATCTATCCTGTTAAATCTAGTCATCTAGATTTAGCTGGGGATTTAGCTCAGTGGTTCTGGCACCTGCCTTGCAAGTGCAAGGTCCCTTGTTTGATCCTCAGTAAGCACATACCGCAATGCTGGGCGTGTTGGCTCACGCCTGTAATCCTAGCACTTGGGAAGCTGAGGCAGGAGGATTGCTGTGAGTTCAAGGCTGAGCTCAGGGCCAGTTTGAACTACAAAGGGGAGAACCTGTCTAAAAAAAAAAAAAAAAAAAAAACTAATCATTTTTTCTTGCCTTTTGAAATATGAGTTACACACTGAATATTGACAGAAAGAGTCTCAAATACAAAAATCAAATCTAGCTCACATTAAGGGTAGTTTAATAAAGGTTGTTCAATGCTATCATCTTACCTCATGCAAAGAGCATAAAATGAGTCCTTAGGCTTTTATTCAGCAAAACTGTGTTTCAATAAGAAGTTTTACTCAAAGAGAAAGTCTGCAGTCTGAGAAAATTATGAAACAATCATATTCTCCTAACCTAAAGCAAAATACGAATTTCCCAGAGTTCAGAGCGTCTCCTGTCCTTCTTCCTCATGACCACCTGGAGACATGTGAATCGAGAGGAAGTGCTGTGGACCCTCAACAGGCTCAGCATCAAGAGTCTGTGCAGTAACTTCGGGATCCCGCTTGGATTAGCTGTGTTTTCTCATTTGCATTTGTAGGCTGTAGAACAACTGGAAAGTCCATATCTAAAAGTAAACAAAGAGAAACAATAAACCCTCTTTTTTTTTCATCAACTTACCCTTCCTTTACTGAGACGAGTGTTGGATATTTTTAATTGAAATTATAATTAGCAAATTAATTTACTTCCTAAGATATTAAAACATCTACTTTCTTAAAGACTTTAAAATGGGGAAATAGTATATTCTTCATTCAGTTTCTGTCAGTCACAGGCTTATAAAACTCGCACTCCACATCCTGCCTTCACCAGGGCCCTCGTTTGGACACTTACTGAACCTGGTGAAGTGGAACTTTAGTTTTCACCGTCTTGTGGGGTCGTAAGTCACTTTCCTCATAGGTGAGACACACTAGCTGAGACCTGCGAACTTTTTTACCTGGCACAGGTGAATGACCCCACATGCACCTGGTTCAAAATGAGAGAGATTCACAGTAAAAATAGATCTCTCTCTCTCTCTCTCACACACACACACAAAGTGACAGAAATGCTTTAAATACTGTGCTTAGATCCAAAATATGAAAGAATCACATGCTTTTAAAGTTATCAAATAGGTAATTGAAGATAATATTAAAGAACTTCTAGCTATTAAAATATCTGAAATAAAAAAACAAAACTCTTGATGAATGAGTTTAACAGCTAAAGACACTACTAATGAATTAGAACATAGTTCTAAAGAGATTGTCCGGACTGTAATACAGAGACAAAAACAACATAGGAAGAGGATAACAAAGATGATTAGTGATAAGGTCTAACTTGTATCCAGTATGAGTTGCAGAAAGGAATTTTTAAAAGGAATAAAGGCAATATTTGAGGAAAGGATGGCTGGAAATTTTGTAAGATTGAAAAGACACCAGTCCACAGATTCAAGAACCAGCCAGGATAAAGAGAAACTGATATTTAAAACACCTCGTGACAGCAAAGACTAACAATGACAATGGATTTAAAAGCAATCTACTCAACAGCAAATACAGAAGCCCCAAAACTATTCAATTTTATTTTTAATATGCTGAAAGAAGATACCTATCAACCTAAGTTTGTTTACAAATTCATAGTTTTTCTTTTTTAAAGGCCCTTCAAGGGGCCAGGGATTTAGCTCAGTGGTTCTGGTGCCTGTCTTGCAAGCGCAAGGACCCAGGTTCGATCCCCAGTAACCACATACAATACTGGATGTGGAGACTCACACCCAGTAGCAATCAGTACCACATACCACAGTGCCGGGCCTGGTGGCTCATGCCTATAATCCCAGCACTCGAGAGGCAGAGGCAAGAGGATTGCTGTGATGTGAGTTGGAGGCTGAGCTCAGGGCCAGCCTGGACTACAAAGCCAAGACCCTGTCTCAAAACAAACAAACAAACAAACAAACAAACAAAAAAAAGCACTTCATAAAAACATCTCCAGACAATAGAAACAGAAGATTTGCCATCAGAAAATTCATTTTAAAAGATAAAGGTTGAGCAGTAAAAGAATGATTAAGAAAGAAAACCGTAATATATAAATGTGAGTAGAAACAATTGATTACATAAAGCAAAATTAATAATTTGTGAAGCTTACAATGAGGTAAAACTGGAATACAAAAATGCTATATGTCAGAAAAAGGGTGGTCAGAATTAAAGTGCTATAAAATCTGGAGTAGGAGGCAAGAAAATTAGTTATATTTAAACTTTGATAACTGAAGTATGCTTTTAAATTTCTAAAGTAATCTTAGCAGGATAATACAAAGAAGGAAGTTTCTAAGCCAGAGAAAGCAAAAACAGAAGAAGAAAAATACACTGTATCAATCCAAAAATAAAAAAGAAAAGAGAAGCATAGAAAAATATCAACCTAAAGTGACAATTATCATAGATATTAACAAAATGCACATGCTCAGCTCTGTTATCAACATTCATGTCCATTAATTCATGATACTGGTGAGCTTTGCCATTGCCATGAATGAGCACCTGTCATTCCCAGTTTAAAGGAGAGATTTATGCTGGCTCATGATTTCAGAGGGACTGTCTGCGGATGACTGGCTCAAAAGCAAAACATTAGGTGGAGCGAAGCTGATCACTTTAGGTGGATAGGAATCAGAGCCCAGGGAAAGATCAACAGGACAGACACACCCTCCAAAGGCATGACCTCAGTGACCCCCCACCTCCATCTGGACTCTACTTCCTGTCTGCTTCTTGTTGTCAGCTGTGAAGATTGCTGGATTCATTCACTGAATATAGCACCCACACAATCCAGTCACCTCTCCAGGAGTCTCTCAATCCAATCTATGGGTTCCTTTTTTAATTTTTTTTTTGAGACAGGGTCTCGCCTTGTGGTTCAGGCTGACCCTGAGCTCAGCCTCAAATTCACATCACAGCAGTCCTCCTGCCTCTGCCTCCTGAGTGCTGGGATTACAGGTGTGAGCCACCACGCCCAGCACTGTGGTGTGTGGTACTGATTGCCGCTGCAAATAAGTCTCCACACCCAGTATGGGATGTGGTTACCGGGGATCAAACCTGGGTCTTTGCACTTGCAAGACAGGTGCCAGAACCACTGAGCTAATTCCTCAGCCCAAGAGGTATAGTTTTGATTACACCCATTTTACAGATAAGGAAGTTGATGAGGAACACAGACTCCTATTTAGCTAAGCTGAAGTTATGCTAACAGTAAGTAATAAAGCTGTTATTTATATCTTAGCAGCCAAAAAGTCAAGAAAATTCAAAGGCACTTTGGTTTGTTTTTTGGGGTTCCATTCCAAGGTAACTCTCTTGTCCTGGCCTAGTCCCTTGATTCTTACTTGTCACTTGCATATAAAGGAAAAGCACTGAAGTAGTTTCAAGCACTATTTTCCATGAATTACTTTTAGAAATTCATTCATCTTGATTGAGCAGAACAGGTAGAAAGAAGGTTGAATAGGGGATGGCAAAAGGAGGATGAATTTAATTCCTTCCTTAGTGTCCTTTTCCTGGGCCGTCAGATATGATGAATGCTGAACAGCAAGTATAATAAATGTCTTGATCTCTTGGCCGAGAGCTGGAACCATATGGCTTCTCCTGCACAGTGGTTGTGAATTTATTTGGTTTTTATCCAGATAAGTGGCAAGAACACTTAAAGAGTCAACAGACTCTTCTGGGCACTGAATCATACAATTTTAAATCCAAGGTCAGTATTATAAAATCTCCTTCCCTTTAGATGTTTTGTTTTCCTTCCTTCAGAAGGACAGGATTTTGAGTCCACAAGATTGATAGAGTTTAGCCGAGAGTTTTGGCTGGATTTTATTACACTGGCTTCATCTTGGAAGAATAACAAATGAATTTATCCCTTACATTTGTTGGTTTTCTCGGCCAGAGAAGAGTCTTGATACAAGTGGAGTATTTGGCAGCCCTCTGCTAAATCCTTTGGCTAAGATGGTGAATGGTTCTCTAAATGCCAAGGAAAGCAAGTAGGTCATATTAGAATGATCTGAATAGTCTTATCAAAGAACTGAAGAAGTAGGATTTGTGCAACAACTAGGTTTGCAAAGAACTCCATCACTTCAGAGATAACTGCCTCAAATTTAGGCAATCATTTTTGTATTCCACTACACTGTTATAAATATATATAAATACAAGGGTCTCCCTCATGATGATCTATAATGCTCTCTAACTAGTGGAATTCTGATTGCATTGGGGCCTTCAGTGGACAATCATACAGGGCCCAAATAAGCTTACTTTAAATCTCAATCTCAATCTCAATCAAATCTCAATTTCTAATTTGGAAATTTGTGAAAATAAGGGAATTAGCCTGGTACATAATTTAAAAGAAAGTTGTGCTGTTTTTCACTCAATATTTTTTACTGTACCTATCAAATTTTATTTTTTTCAAATGCAAAAAATAACAACCACAGAGAGGAGTGTCGCTTCCTATTCCCAGAAGACACTATCTCTCTTCCATTTGATCTTGATAGATTCATAAGAACAATAGAATTTTCCTAGCATCTAACTAGAAATGTGTTTTTATTTGAGGAAGAAATGGAAATTAACTAACAAGTTCTCTAGTTGCCAGTGAACATTGAAAACGCCATTGCTTGAATTTCTCTTACTTTATTTCTTTAAGGTAGAAGCTGAGTTACCTCCCTTACACCATCTGCTGAGCAGAGACTTGTACATGTTACATGGTTGAAAAATATCTTAGTCCCTACCAAGAGTCAACAAATAGGTATAACTGAAATAAGGCCATAAAAAGCAGGTAACAAAAGAGACTTGGATGTAAAAATAGATTTGTTAAACTATCTCTGCACAAGTGAAAAATACTTCAGTGTTTTAAAATAAGTCAGTAGGTGAAAAATGGTTTATGATCCAGTTTGGACTTTCATAAATTAAGAACAGTAAGGGTCAATGATATGGGTCTTGAAAGTGAAATTTGAGGTAGTCAATCATTAAATTTAAATCAGAAATGTTTTTCTACTCCACACTTGTTTTTCTTTCTTCTTAGTCTTATACCGTATAAGACAATAAAGTCTTCACTATTATTTCTATTCAGGAGAGAGGATCACCTCATACGGTATGATGATATGATTTTATCATATGATATGATTTTATCATATCTTGTATGTTGACATTTCTAGATAAAAGACAAAATAATGGTTTAATTAAATGGTATCCTTCATTAAAATTGATATTCATGTATGAAAAATAAGGTTGCAGCTGTCATCTTCATGAACTGGTCAAACTTCTAAGCGTAGTATAAGCTGAAGGTTAGATTCTAGGTGGACAATTGATATAAATACCTGTTTCCACAGATTCTTCTCCCTTCCTTCCTGTTTCTTATCACTTAGCTTCCCTTTTACTTTTTCTAGAAAAAGTATCCTTAGTACTGGCTAGATAGTTAAAAGACGCAGTGAAAATAAAAATATACTCTATTTTATTCAAAAATTAATAATTTCAAAAGCTGGACTCAATGGCCCATATCTGTAATTCTGGCTATTTGGGGGGCAAGGATGGGAGAACCACAGGTTTGAGGTTAAATCTGGCATTTTAGCAAGACCTTGTCTCAAAATAAAAGGAATTTCAAGACAGTGACAACAGAGCAGAAAACCACATGCTGGAAACCTTCACCAGTCCATTAAGGCATGACAAAGACATGAGAAGCATGCATGGGACTCACTGGGTCCTTTCCAACCACATAATACCCTTGGATTTTATGATCAGATAAAACATAAAAGTTAAAAATGCCCTGAATGAGAAAATTTTACTACTTTAATGTCTCTAAAATAAAATTATCTAAGCCCCGATGTCAATTGCCTTTTTATTTTCCCACCCTTTCTAATGCCTTTTCATTTAATTCTGCATCAAGCATTGTCATATGATGCTTATTTCTTATCATAAGTAACTTGACATCCTAGTGATTAGTACCTCTTTGAATAACTTTCACAGTCTAGAAAGTATAGTCTTCAGAAAAACAAGTCTGTTTTTCAACCTTACTGGCCTTAACATAAATTAATTTTACTTATAAGTTACATTAACCTCTGCAGTACAAATGTGAAGCTAGTTAACACAATTAACTGTAAATGAAGTGAATATTGTCATAATGAAATGTTAGACCAACGAGTAGCAATGGGTTTAGAGTATAGTTGCTGAGATGTAAGCACCGAGGGGCCCCACTTACACAAGCCCTTCCAATAGCCCACTTTCACAGAGTGAGAGAAAAATATATATGGAACATTCATGAGGAAGAACATTGTCTCTTTCCACATTGGCATTTCCTCATTGCAAGCAATGACAGAAAGGTTTTTCAGGGATTTAGTTAACAGAATTGGGAATAAGTTTTGTTTGAATTCGTGGTGTATGTTTGTATGGCTTATAGCAACTCTATGTACTGTTTAATTAGCCATGTGAATGTAGGAATGACTAGAAATACACACAGAAACACACACACACACATATATGCACACACACATGTCACAGTTTTCTATGCAATTCACTTACTAAAGGAACAAGAAGGTCCAGGTCAGAGGTCATGCTGAGTAATAATCATATGTCTAGTGGGTCTGACCAAGAGTAATGGGTATTGTAGAGGCAAAAAGTTCTGACATATTCAGTCAAAAGTAGCCTATGAAAACTCTGAAATCTTACATCTTGTGTATAAAGTAGTTTTCCAAAATTTCACAACAACCTCTAAAATTTATATTTTATCAATAATGACTTATAAAGCTGAAAGAAACCTTTCTAATTCATCAATAATAAAAATAACTTGAATCAAATACATTAGAGGAAATGCAGAATTATTTTTATATTTTCCTATGGAAAATTATATTTCAAAATTATTGCTATATGAAGAGGCAATCAAAGACTATGCAGCCATAAAGAAAAGTATTACACAGATATGTTAAGCAGCTAATTAAATGATTACTGTCTTCTAGATTTTACAATTTGTATGAGATTTGTCTTTAAGCTTTGCAACTTGTTGTGATAATTTTCTCATTTTAAATAAATACTCACTTTTGGATTATATAGTGTTTTTATTTTCTGAAGAAAAGGTTGCTCAAAATACACAGACCTCAGATTCCACAAAATTTGAATCATCCTTGAACAGGAGCTTTTAAACATTTAGAAGTAAGTTAGAATTTTTCCTCTTGTTTATTAAGAAATCTTTAACAACATAGTCAGATGGGATTCTAGAGTCTCACCTCTGAAGCAAGGTGGTAGCTTTGAGTATTAGAATGGAAAACACTGAAAGACACACCAATTCATCACCAATCACCCAGCAGGCAGGAGCCCTGGGTAGAGTCTGGCAGCTAATCTGGACTTCTGTTCCAAAAAAGAAATCTTCCACAAAGGTCTATTGAAATGACCTGACAAAGACTGTCTTCCATTTAAACAGAAAAGACTTTGAGGGGCTCCAGAGAAGTCTGATGCACAGGATTTGGGACAGCTAAATTCATTCCACCTAGTTTGGATTTTTCCACTACAAGGAAAAAGTTAAAACAAGGTCAGTAGATGACAGTGACAGTGACAATTTTGTCTCACTGTCCTCCCTTTCCTTGGTGACTGAGTACCTGGCTAGAGTGATGGAAGTTAGGGGGAGGTCTTATCTTCAAAGTGGCCAGGGACCTTTGACATGACTTTATAACCACTTAACTCTCTCACAAGAGGGATTAATGTATTGGCAACATAATTTGTATAAATTGTGCTATATTAAGCAGCCATTCCCTAAAGAAGAGTTTCCATGCAAATATTTTTGTTTAATCCACTTATTAGTGATGTTGTTTGCTTATTCTTTTTTATGCCCTCATTAAAAAATCAATTTGTCCTTTTGTTTCCCAAATAAAAAAAAGAAAATTGTAGGAAAAGCTGCATTTAACCACGAGCACAAAATTTATTTTCAAGAGAAATAATAAAAGATGTTCAGAATACCTGCACTGGTTGATGGACTTGCCATCCTATAGCTAGAGATTTACATGACTGAAAACACCTTTCTTTGACTTGGAGTCCAGATAACTAATATAGCATACTACTTAACATCACATTTGATAGGAAATAAATGCAATACAAGCCTTTAAATAGTTGCTGATACTTATCTTGGTTTTTATTTCATTGTGATCAAAGAATCAAAGTATGGTACATTCCAGAGAAAGGCAGCATCCTGATTCCAGTAGTTCTGACAGCAGTGTGCCACTGTCAGAATTATTGAGAAACTCTTTCAGTTTGCTATGTTTTTTTTTTAATTTTAGTAATAAAGTCTATAATTCAGAACAATGATACATTCCACAGGAGAAAATGACAGTAGGATTGTGGCTGCAGGAAAGAGTCAGACACTGGAAGGCTTGATCCCAAACTGATTGAACAAAGACATTTCCTCCAAATATAAAGTATTGCTAGTATTTTAAATACTCTGAGATCTTATCTTTCTGTCCAGGTTTTTCTTCTCATTTCTGGTTAGAATAGCGCATTCACATACATATGAGAAGAGGGCTTAGCCAAGAAAATGGTTTCATTCTTGATGCTGTTTTGAGGTTAGACTAAAAAATATTTAGACGGAAGCTATATTTCAAGGGAAGAATTACTCTGTCCCAGTCCTACCCCAAAATCATTATCAAGCAATGTGAAGAAGAAAGCCAAAGGGCTGAAGACTTTTTTGGTGTTCATCATTATTTCAATTGAGATCCAAATGAAAAAGGCTAAAATGCTTTTCCTTACAGACATTCTTACCCTATTCTCCATCCTGGACACATCCATATCTCTCTGAACCCACATCCCATTTCTTATAATGAGACTAAATTTTACATCTTTCATATGACTGTCAGCATATTATATGATTTCTTTCTAAAAGTGCCAGGATCACATCACCAAGAG
>PVIR01015213.1:0-38705 GCA_004026965.1 Petromus typicus
ATAAAATTTGTTTCCTTACTTTTTTGTTACAATCTCAACATTTTCCCCCTTCACCCTATTTACATTGAGCATTTTCTATTTCACAATATATAACATACAATGCTAGGACTCATTACATCTTTATTTTCTCATACCAGAGAAAAGATGCAATATGTACCTATCTGTGCCCTATTTATTTCACTTATGAGGATATCCTCAAGGTATGTCCATTTAAGTAGAAATGATTCGAACTTACCATTTTTTTATGGCAGAGTAATACTCCATTCTGTAGAAGAACCACAGCTTTTTTTATCCAGTCTCCAGTTGATGGACACTTGGGTTGTTTCCAAGATGTAGCAATCACAAATTGGGCTGCTATAAACATGGGTGCACATATGTCACTGTGATATGAGTCTTTTAATTCTTGTGTGTATATACCTAGCAGGGCAATGGCGGGGTCAAATGGGACCGTCAATCCTAGCTTTTTGAGGATTCTCCAAACTGATCTCCACAGGAGTTGTATGAGTCTACAGTCCCACCAACAGTGGAGAAAGGTTCCTTCTTCTCCACAGCCTCGCCAACATTTGCTGTTGGCTGATTCTGAAATGGCAGCCATTCTATGTGGAATGAGATGAAATCTCAATGTTGTTTTCATCTGCATCTCTCGAATGACTAATGATGTTGAGCATTTCTTCATATGCTTCTTAGCTGCTCGTACTTCTTCCTCTGAAAAATATCTGTTCATTTCAGATGACTATTTTTGAATTGGGTGTTTAAATTTGGGTGAACTGATTTTTTTGAGCTCTTTATATATTCTAGATAGTAGCCCTTTATCTGAGGAACAGCTGGTAAAGATTTTTTCCCACATTGTTGGTTGCCTGTTTGCACTGTTGGTGGTTTCCTTTGCTGTGCAGAAGCTTTTTAAAAGAATGAGGTCCCATTTGTTGATTTCCTGAGCCAATTCCTGTGCTATAGAAGTTTTGTTCATGAAGTCTTTCCCTAAGCCAATGTCTTCAAGAGTTTTACCTAATCTGTTTTGCAGTAGGTTTAGAGTGTCTGTTTTAATATTTAGATCTCTTATCCACTTTGATTTTAGCTTGGTACACGGTGAAAGAGTTAGATCTAGTTTTAGCCTTTGGCAAGTTAAAGCCCAGTTTTTCCAGCACCATTTGTTAAAGAGGCTATGTTTCCTCCATTGAGGGTTTTTGGCTCCTTTGTCAAAGATGAGGTGGCTCAGTGTAAACTGGTCTTTTTTAACTCTCAAGTATGATACTGTCTCTCAGAGTCTAAGCTGGAAATTTCATGTATTACTGCTGGGAGTGTGAGTGTTGTAGTAGTCTCTCTTCAGGGCGAAGCCTCAAAATTCTGTGCATGCTTTGCTTCAGTTAGAACATCCCCTTTTCATGGCTCCTTTACAATATTTGATACTGTATATGATATAGCTATATAATTTATATATGCACATATATGAAATGGATGGAAATATTTTTATTGTCGCTCTTTTTTCAATTAACAAAATTAGCTGGAACACTCTATATTGTCCTTTGATGGGTGTTGTATCTATATGTGAATGCTAAGGAATCACTAAGAATGACATAAATATTGAAATATTTGGTTTATTTATTTTAAAATGTATTCAGGTAACTGAATTGTACCTTACAAAACATTTTAGTTCTTAGGCTGGGCATGGTGTGCATGCCTGTAATTCTAGCGCTTTGGAGGCTGAAGAAGGAAAATTGCTACAAGTTGAAGCTTACTGCTGTTTATGAATTAGTCCAGACCCCGTATGGACTCACTGTGTAGCCAGACAGTGTCCCTGCGGGATCTCATCCGCTTCAATCTCTTCCATTTGATTCAGATCCCACACTCATTCCTATAGAGGCTTTTGTTTACATATTTACCTCACCCGGTTAACCTTCATCAACCAATCTGTACACAGCTTTTCTCAGTTTTTAAGGTCTCATTTCCAATTTCACTTTTTAGCAGTGTTTCTGTGATCTTGTGAGTTTCACATATTTATATAATCTAGTTTTATGGTTCATCTCAAACAAACAGGTGCTTTGGAACAGAGCCTGGAGCCATCCAAAGAGCGACATTATGGCTGGAGGATACCTTTCATAGCTTTGCTTTTGATGAAGCATCATTTTTCAAGCCTGTTTGGAATGGAGCCAAAAACATAAGTTTTTGTTGCTATGTTCTTTACCTGTTTAACTGAGCATATTTTGCACCCCTGAGAATCTGGCCAAGAGAGAAGTCATATTTTAGTTTCTTAGCTGCACATTTTTTGTAAGGGAAAATTATATGGAATTAAGAATTAGGTATATTTTGGAGTATTAGATTCCCTTTATCTGCTTATTCCCCTCTTGTCTTGTGTAGTACCTCTAGCCCCTTTCAAAGTCACATATGTGACCTGATTAGCAATATTTTCTCCCCTCCATTCTCAGTCTCAGTAAGGTCATTCCCTGGGCTCACTCTGAACTGTAAAGAAGACAAAACTGCAGTCCTCAGTCTTTTTGTGCTCATGGAGTTGTATTCTTACTCAAATACCCTCTGGAGATGATATGTGATATGGTTTTATTTATTTCATATGCTAATTAAAATATTTTCAATTACAAAACTTTGAAGGTATATATGTATATATGAGAGATCATAAAATAAGATTCTCACACATCTATTGCATACACACAATGGCCAAGATTTCTTATAAATCTTGCTCAGTTTTTAAAGCCTAAGTTTATCTCCCTCCCCCTCCTTTTCTTCAGATTTAAATGCTTTAGGGCTGAGCTGCTTTCTTCAGCTTAGTTTATCTTGGTATAGGAGTTTATCATTTTTAATTAAACTTATGTATTAGTCATGTACCTCTTTGTTCTATGGTATTCAGCTTCCACATTCAGTTGAGTATTATCAAAGATTATGATGTGTTAGAGGAAAATTAAAATTCAATAAACTAAGAAAACTTCTCTGTAGTCAATTTGGACGTATTATAATTTGCTAAACCAACTGCTTATAGAAATTATTGTGCAATTCTTACTTCTAATATATCTAGTTCCTCCATAAAATAAATTTTTACATCTATATTTTATAAATAAAATGAGACTATATGACTTAATAATAAAATTTTGCATAGTTACCAGGCAGTACTATTACTTGTGAACCTCTTTTCTCTCCACATGACTCCCTTCACATATAGTCTTTGAATTAGTAAAGATTTTCAAAATGCACTTAGGTATTTCTGTCCCTTAACAAGCATGAGAGTAGTAGGAATCTTCCAAGTAGGAATAAAAATTATGAACTCTATTTGCCCATAACCATAGCTGAGTTTTTTAAAAAATAAACAGGATAGTATTATGATATTAGCTTTACATGTGGGTAAAGGTGAATCATTTTCATTCTCTTATGAATAGGTCATTTCTTTTACAAGATGTTGTTCACAGTTGAAACTCTCTAATTAATTTTCCTTGTTTGCCTTCTTTTTCTCTTTCTCCAGCTTTGGTAAATGTGAAACTCTGGGCCATTGATCGACAATGTTTTCAAACAATCATGATGCGGACAGGGCTCATCAAGCACACGGAGTACATGGAGTTTTTAAAGAGGTATGATGCTTCCTTTTGTTCTTTTGAGAGCATTTATTGTCCTTTTTCTGAATGCAGCAAAGTGAAGAGACTTTGCCTTTATCTCAGTCTTAATAGTGAACCAATTTGTGGAAAGGCAAGACTGTAGAGAGGCCTCATTATATTTCTTGTGCCAATTTTCAGGATATGTGTTTAAATTAGAATTTACAAGTTTCATCATGGGTACCCAGCCATTTAGCAACCTTTCTGGGAACAGTAGCTCAGAGGAACTAGTGAGAATTTGTTTAAACAGAAAAAAATAATGAGTTCATTCTGTCCATTGATATATGTAGACTGTTTAGAAACAGACCAATCTTAGTTCTCTCTTGTAAGAGAGTTCCTGTTTTAAGGTCAGATGATTAAAATGGAAAAGTTCTAAGGAGTCATGATTATCTTTTAATTCTGAGTTTAATTTCCCAAATTAAAACAATTTTATGTTATAGTATTGAAGTACTGAAAGTTCTTCTTTTTTGGAATCATATATTATCACAACTCAGTATAGGATGAGGACCAAAGTTTAAAAAGTCACCTTTTCTTTTTTTAAAAATTTTTTTCCCTGTGTGTATAATTTTTTTAAATTGAAATCTTTATTGGTACATTACATATACATATCATGATTGCACTCAACAGTGGGAATTTGTACCAGTATATGACACAACTTAATTCTCATGTTTTCCCATAATCCTACCCATCCTACCACCCCATCCCCTATATACATAAACTTTGTTTCCTTTTTTGTTATAATCTCATTGTTTTTCCCCTTCAACACATTTCACTTTGAGTATTTTCTATTTCACAATATATGACATGCATTCTAGAGCTCATTTCCATCTTCATTTTCTTATACCAGAGAAAAGATATGATATTTACACATCTGTGTCCTATTTATTTCACTTATGAGGATGTCCTCAAGGTACATCTATTTAAGTATAAATGATTCAAACCTATCATTTTTTATGGCAGAGTAATACATTTCTTAGAAATACACTGATATTCACTGAAATGTTTTTCTTTAAGTTTACTTGAAAGCAAATGTAATATTTTATTATTTGAAAGAGTATCAACGATTCTGATGACTTCAAAAAGTAGTTATTTTGTATTAGTTTTCTTCTGAAAACACTATGCATTGATGTATACATTATGTGAATCAAATGGAAAATTTAAGATTTAATTTTTGACATCTAGTATATTAAACCAGTTTTTCGCTTGTTTTATATTTTTATTTTGTGTTAAATGGTTAAAATGGAGGTAACATGCCCAATTCACAGTTTGTTTTGGTTGTACATTTTAACAGATATCCATTGAATTTTCTTAAGATACAATATTTCTTGTGGTTAATTAATTTTATTTCAGCTTCAATTTTTATGTTTTTCATCTCTTCCAAATCATTTTGTTATCTTTCTTTTGAAGGGACAATAAAATTCTAGTTTGATATCAAATAATATATTACTCTGTCAATAGAGTGTTTTCCCCTTTCAGTGTGACTGCATAGAATATTTAGAAGAGGTAGAAATATAAATTTCTATTTGAGATTTAGTATAATTTTCAGAAAAATTGAATTACTCAAGTACCATATGTACATGATATCTGAAAATTATATACAGAATGATATTGCATAATTATGAAATTATATAAAATAAACCTGTATATAAATATGTAAAATATATATGTCTGCATATTGTGAGGAAGACAGGAACAGAGAGAATGAATATTCATTTTAGGCTTTTATGTTCAAGAAGCATTGATTTCTTCTGATGCAGCTGATAAAAATTTCAAATGGTATCAATGAAATGCTTACCCATAGATATATTATCTGTCCCACACATCCCAACTTTAGACACCTGTAATGTTGACTTTAGCTTCTATAAATTGGTTTTGTCAGGTGTTAAAGCTGTCTTCAGTGACTCAAACAACAACTCTTCTAGTAGCACTGTTTCAGGAACTGTCTAAGTCTAAGTTTGATGTTTTTCTTTGGCATAAGATTTCTTGCTTTGTAAATAGACTGCTTATAGAACAACAAAATTACAATGTGAAGTTCCCTTTACAAAATATTAAACATTTCACAATGACAATACATGGTTAATGGAACACAGGAGTCTTCTTAGTGTGATCACGACACTATTAAGCAAGTCACATACCCATGTAGCTAAAAGAGTGACAAATGTCCATTCTTTCTTCATGTTCCCATATTTACTTTTCTTGATACCATTTATTTTGTACAGCTCTGAAGAGATGCCATGATAATACCTAAGCTTACCAACAAAAGTTATCTTAAAAAACTCAGAAGGCCAAATTAAATTTTTCTATTGTAACTTCAGAACCATTTTATCTCTTTCTTGATTTTTCTGAAACAGTTGCCTCTCACTTTTTTGTCATATAAACTATTACTTACCAACTTGCCAATGTTAACATGATAAAAATATAGACAAAGTTCTCAATAGAAATCTGTTCACTAATAAAAATTTCCTACTAAAGGTAGATATTTTATATTTTGTGAAGGATTTAAGGAGGTAAAGCAATTATGACACACTCAAAAAAAAATACTGGCCAAAAAATAAGTCAAATCAGCACAATTTTTCTCAGGGATAGTCCCAGTGACTCCCTACATGAAGAATTTCAAGAAGAACAACAGGCTAAAAGAGGAATGATCCTATCTCACTGTTTCTTGCCCAAGCTACCCTTCTTTCTTATTTTCCTAAATAAACATCTATACTTCCAGGTTAAAAAAAAAAAGGAACACAATAGGCAAGTATTTTTTTGTTTATAGACAAGAATTTTTCCTTTCTGTCAAAGTTGAGTTTGATTGTGATTCCAGTGTGTTTACCCGTTTTGTAAGTACCGTTTAACGGGGTTGCAAGTTGGCTACTTCTTTGCTACTAACTGCCACATTGAACTGTGATTCTGGCCCTTTAATCCTGTTTAGTCATTTCTCTTTTGTGCTTGTCTTTCACATTCCCTGATGCAAACACAGATGTTCCTACTCAAGCATAGCAAAAAAAAAAAAAAAAAAAAAAAAAAAAAAAAGTTAACGGGCCGTGCTCCTAAGCATGGCACGATTGCTATAGGTCTAGCAATGAAAATTTTGGGGTTTTTTTGCAACATTTTCCATTGCTAGCTACTGAAAAATGCTGTTGTTTTCAAGATGGATTCTGAAACATGAGTTACGTAGCTGCTAGAGATTATTATATTTATTTCTCTGAGTATATTCTCTGGTGCTACTTTTGGTAGTGATGTCTATATCCAGAGGAACCTTAGAAAAAAATTATTTTTGCCCATTAGAAAACCATTTTGTAAGGTTGATAATGTGGTTCATGCTTTCTTCTTGCTTAAAACTTTTCTATGGCTTTCTCCTGGGCCTAGAAGAAAACTTGCCTAGAATCTCATCATCTAAGCCCTGCCTGCCCTGATTACTGCCTACTTCTCCAGCATACCTCAATCTTCATCATACTTTTCAGTCACACGGTGGTCTTGCATTTCCCTGTGTGCTTCACTCTTCCCCCAGTATAGACCATAACAAGAGGCTCCTCTCCCTTTAAGGAGAAATTTCCCATCGTGATCTCTGGAGCAAAATGCTGATTGTGGCTGCTGTGGCAAAAAGTGGAACCTGGTATCTCTCAAAACACTTACCAATTTCTGATTTCATTTTCTTCAGTTGAAAGGGAAATTAGAAGTATTAGTTCATCAAATTACACATTATGTTCTTTCATCCTTTATAGTATTCATGTTAAAAACCAATAAAACAACTCTAGATTTTTGTGCTATGTAAAACTTTCTTCTTTATTTCTGTCAGAGGGGAATTAGCCTCAAGGCCATTTGTTTTTGCTTCTTGTTCTCTAAGCAAATATAATTCTATATAATGAGATTAGTATATATGATATCTATATTTGTATACATATACAATTAAGTAGAAATATGTGCATATCATGGAAGCAATTATTACTAGGAAAATCCATGACATTGTTATTGAAATTTCAAACTATCATTTGATATCAGAATGGCCTTGACTTTGAGGATATAAAGTCCGAGGGAATAACCTTGCAAATTTTATCTGCGGTCCATAACTAAGCCAAATCCTTCTGAACTTCTCATTGATCTTTTTACCTTGTTGCCATTTGATAATTTTGGTTTTACCTGCTACTAGCAGAGGGTGCATGTACCTCTGTGTTCTGATATAATTAAAAAAGTTAAATGATTTTAGGTTTAGAAAATTTAAAATGGGCTAGAAATGAAAATTTTAAATTCCTTGAGATTTTTGCTTTATCTGAACCAGTTGATAAGAGTTTTAATTTTTTATAATTCAACCCATTAAGTCACTTTCATTTTGGTATTTTGCCTTACTTTATATAATATTTGCAAAGATATAGTCAAGGAGGAATTTAGAATTCAATTTAGACTGCATTTGGCATGGAATATAAAGTTTTAAGGAACACTAAAAGTTATTCATTTTACTGATGGAAGAATTGGACTTGTGAATGAGTCCAACCTGAATATGAACTTTCTGTGTCACTCAGAATATGGTAATATAATGATCCAGCACTCAGATCCCAGGAAGGTTCTGACATTCAGCTATCTTTTAGTATCAACTGTCTTTTGTTCAAATTCTTCATGGCAAACTTCTCCATAATCTTAATTAAGCACATGTTCCAGTAGGTTTTCAATTCCTAGAGTTTATTCTGTAAGCTTCTGTTGAAGCTGCTATATCCTCCATAGAAAGAGAAAATAACTGGGTACTTCAGTAAAACTTTTCTTCCTTTCATATCCCATGTCTGGAGTATATTTTCAGGAATAAATGCTCAGGAATAGCTTAAAACTTACCATTGACCCAGTTGTGGTAGAACATGTCAATAATTCCAGCACTATGGAAAGCTGAGGCAGGAGGATTGTAGATTCAAGTCCAGTATGAGCAATTTAGCAGCTTAATTAAACCATGTCTCAAAATAAGAAATAAAAAAAGGAATTATAGTTGTAGCCCAATAAGACCCTGGATTCAATTCCTAGTACTGTAAATAGTAATAATATCATCACAACCATGTCTTAGAAGTACATAGCTCAGAATGGAGGGCCTTCAGTTGCTTTGAAATGTCATGTTGTCCATTAACAGGTGTTTGTTTCTAAAACAGATGTGAAATGTCCGAGAGTTCAAGATCACATTCCTAGGCAGCAGCTCAATCGTTGTATTTGTGACTCTTTCTCATTCTTCTGCCCATGAGTCTGTAGCATGGGTCTTCTGTCCATGAGTCTAAGATGTCCTCTTGCTTAGTTTGTCTCTCCTCCTCTCTTTGAAAGAAAGCGGAATGTTGGAATACATATGGCATATTCCTTGGATTCTTTAGCATTAGAAAAATCAAGATCCAGTAATATTTTCTGGACACAAGCTGTATAAGCAAAAACCAAACAGCCTAACTGACTTATTGAGATCATGTTTCTGGAACATTTCTTTTTTCCCCAGGTTTATTTCCCATAATTTACAAGGAGAGATATAAAAAGGCAAAATGCGTATGAAAAAGCTTTATGAATTTTAGATATTTTTATTTTTAAAGAATAAGTGACAGACTTATTAAGCTTCTAAGCCTTGAGCTTTAATAGGGATTTCTGGAAGATTGTGGAACCTGCATTTAAATGAAGCTTGACAAAGCTGGCATGGTTTTAATATGAAGGAAAATAATGTGAAGAATAAATAAAGAGGAACTTTTTCATCCCATTTTTCAAGAATGCCTGCTTATATACCAACTTGTTATGTCAGATCCATTCTCATTAAAGATGACACAAGGAGCATGTACATCTCAAAGTGACCATTAATTTCACGTTGTCATCTAGTATTTGCACACATGTCTCTATGTTGGTCCTTTTTTAAAATGAAAAATGTTATCTCAGGTATTTGCATAATTACATGTCAAGTTTCAAAAATTATTCATCTATGTATTTCACACATACACACTCTTACTTCTATGTTTTTTCTAGTCCTTGAAAATAATTAAAGTGTTTGATTTATTATATTCATGGTTAAAAATCTATTTGAATTTGTAATGATTTCCATATACACAGTCCTCTTGGTCCAAGGCCCCAGTTAAGGGACTTAGCATATCGCTCAGTTTTTCTCCTCTGCTTGAGCCTTGGCTGGAACAGGTGAGTCTCAACATAAGGCTAACGATGTGGTCCTCAACATTCTGACCCTGTTATTATAAAGCTGAAGCAGTGTGAAGATCTAGTTTAACATTCTCCTGCCTCACTGATACTTTGAATTATATGAATTTTGGGGGGGTGAGACTTATTTAATTTCACATCATTCAAGGGACTCTACATATAGTACTGTATCGTGCAATGCTTTGTATGTGGAAGATTATGGGATCTTTATGTCACTTTTTTTTTTCCATAGGAAAACTGTTGTGATAAATGCAAAAGGAATTAACAAGCTTTTGGTAGAAGGAAGAAAACAAGTTTCTTAAGTCTCAGTTCTTTAGATTATTCTACATGTAATAGGAGTAAATTTCTCCACAGTTGGCAAGAAATCTGAGACAAGTCTGGGTTGGGGATGGGAAATGCTGCTGCAGGGCAAAGCAAACATTAGGGGGATTTTTGCACAGCACAGATCTTAGCTTACACATATTTTTTTCTGTCCTTGAAAGGGATGATGTACCCTTGTACTCTGTTAGTTTAGAAAAAGGCATTAGAGAGGTGGAAAGAGCATCATAGAGCCTAGGTTTTGTTTTGTTATTTTGCTTGAAAAAAGAAGATTTTGATTTATTTACCAGTATGTCTTTTAACAATGTGAATTGTTAAGGAAAGCTGAGATTCTGGCCTTTTGGTCACCTGGGTCCTTGTGCATCAGACAGTCCTGACTTTCTGCCTGTCTGGGGTAGAGCATACAGTCACGCAGGGAGCACAGGTCTATTGCTGGCTGACACAGTTAGAGGCGTGGCTGTGGACACTCTCCACAGTGTGTGTGATTGCCAAGTAGTCAGGATCAGGAAGGAAGCAAAGCAGCCCACGTCTGCCACTCATGCACTTTACCTCGCTTAGTTTTGACCCAATCCTTCTCGTTTTACTGAGGGGCTAACTGAAGTCGTGAAAATTAGCAGTCTTCAGAGTGTCACAGAGGGAGATTCAAAAGCAGACCCAATCTCAAAATCCTTGGTCTGTTAGTTTCATCTGGCTGAGCTTCTTAAAACGAGTAATAGCAGGTGAATTTTAAGAATGCAGTATTTATATTTTTTAATAGAGTTAAGGGTCATGTGGTGAGTATATACAAAATATGTCTCTTTAAAATAAATTTATTGATATATTTCAACTATTAGAAATTTTAGAGAAGTTCGTATGTTTTGACATTAGAATATAATAGTGTGTGTATGTGTCTGTCTGTCTATACACATGAAAAAGTAATCTGAGGTTTTGAAAAACAACTTAAAAAGTTATAGAGGAGTAGATTTATGCTTTGAATTCCTGATAATTGGGTCATTTAGAAATTTACTTTTTATGTATGTAGAAGTAATAGAGCATTTATGCCAAAGGCTAAAATGAGGCTTCTAATAAGGCAGCCACAACTTTAGTTATCCAGTAAATACATATGGAGTGTTTGAAAGTATCTAGCTTTAATTTAGGAAGTTAAATAAATTCTGTTTTCCCAGTTGACTGGAAGTGGTACATGTTTGGGAAAACCTATTTAAGATCTAAAAACCTATTTAAGATCTGGTCTGTTGTGCAAACAAATATAAATCACAGTTGTCTGGAAGCATGGAAATTTTTATTTTTATTTTTTCAGAGAAATTAAATACGCAAGTAAACTTAATAGATGGATGAAATTTAAAGCAATAAAAAACATGCATATTAAAATTCAGGAACTTTGATCCTAAATCTAATTTGATTTTAGAATCTAAAAAATTCTTGTAAATTTCAACATTTTTTGATTTCTATGTGCTTGAATTCTAGGAAATTAACAGATGGAGGGTCAGGAGGACAGAGAAAGGATGGGAAATTCAAAATGATTACTGTGCTTTATGTGTTTGTGACATTTCTCCAAAGCAAATGCAACTAATATGTATTGCAAACATGTACTATTCAAAAAGATACTAAAGAAAGAGAAATTCAAGTTGGGAAAAGCATTTTTAATTAAAGAGTAGTACTGCTTCTTGCAGTCATGTTTTAGCCATTATATTACAATGATACATGTGCATCTATTTATGTTTGCAACAGGACAGTTCATAATGACTGGCTCAGGGAAGCAGTCTGTATGTCTATCAATACATGAATGACTAAAGACAATGTGGTATTTACACACAATAGAGGGCTACTATGCTAAAAAGGATACATTTGAGTCACTTCTAGAAAAAAGATGTGCTTTGAAACCATAATGATAAGTGAAATAAATCTGATACCCAAGCTTAATTGGTTGATATTTTTTCTTTGTATTGTTGTAGTGTAAAGCTAAAAATGGTGAAGCCCTTTCAAACACAGACTAATAACCTTGAACGAGTGCTAATTTCGTTCTCAGGCAACTAATTTTAACATTAACCATGGACTTTCTAGTTTTGTCAGTAGAAGATCATTTCTGTTCTCTTCACATCTAGTATATAAAATCTGAATATACCTTTCTTCTTAGCATCCTCTACTTGAGATATTTTTGGCACATGTCAGAGAATCTGTCCATGAATTTATTTTACCTGGAAAGTGTTGAAAGTTTCCTGAAACATTTTGATGTGTAAGGGAGACAGTTTTAGGCATCCCATGTTGGTAATCCTTTTCTTTAGAGTTTATAAATTCTGTGTTGGAACAGATAAAGCAGCAATCTCTAAAATGTCTGTATTTTGTGAGTATCCCATAGAATACTGAATTCTATAGAATACTGAAATGGTTGTCAACCCCCTTTCTAGTTTATGTAACAACAATTTTCTAATAAGTTGGTAGTTACATTATCTAAAATTTTTAAATGCTTGTGATAAATTTCTTGGATTCAGCAAGAGGATAGCATTTGTCATGTCTCCTGATGAAGATGCATAGTTTATAGTCAAACACTGACAATCGCATTTCCAGTATTGCCTTAGTTGAAAGAAATGTATTCTTAATTCTAACATTCAGTTAGTCATTTTGGTTTTGATTCTTTAATTTCTTATATAGCTTTACATATTCTAAATTGTCTCATGAATTTTGGGGATGTAGGCATGGCATATATTAAATTTAAAAATTTTGGTATTAGTGGGTTAATGTCTAACACAACTGTAAAAATTAAGATGTTCAATGTTTATCATTAAAATACTAGTTATATTTTAATAAAATATATGGTCTGTACAATTTTTCCCAAAATTAATGATTTTAAGATTTTCATTTTTATACCAATAAAGAAGAGAATGCTTATGTGCATGGATTTATTAGAATACAGTAGATTTTTGTGACCACAATATCAGTTATTAATGTTGAAAATAACTGAAATTAATTGTGTGTGAAGCACACATTTTCTATATGACACAGGAATCAACATGACAATGTAACACAGATAAACTATGTAGCTTCAGATTTTAGGAATCACTAAATCATACCTGTCACCCTAAGAGTCTACCAACCTTTAAAACCTTCCATAGTCAGAAGAGTAACAAGGTGAGAATGAAATGTTGTAATAAAAGAATAAAATAAATTATTTGAGGAGAAAATAGCAAAAATCATGATGGAATTTAGCAATGAATTTTTACAGACAGGGGCAAAAGGGTCTGAGGCAAAGAAATATAGAATGAAGCGTAGAGGCGGGAAAGTCGGCAGGTCAGTTGTCTATGTGTTTAGAGCCTGCAGCCTGCTCTCGCCTGCGCATGCTCACTGATACAGCACCCTCCCCTACATATTCCCCTTCACATACTTCCTGTGGAAATTCCAAAAGTAGTAACTGGAACTTAATTTGGCAGATGAAAAAAAGTTGTTAAGAATCTTCGAACAGGTGTCAGAATTCCGGTTATGCATTCCTAAGATTAATCTAGGAGGAATGTGTTAGGAGGATCAGAATGTGGAGGGACAGGCGATAAGGGCAGCGCAAGGCAGACACGAAGTCTCCAAACCATCTCATCCCTCAGATTTTAAGATCAAAGTTGGTAGGTCTGCCCTGCCTTTGTGGACACTGGGGTGTGCGTGTGAAAGAGATCAGAGCTTAAAGAGGATCCAGGTAGACTCTATAAACATAAGACAATAAAGCCGATGTCCATTCAGGGGTGCATTTCTAGAATAACGTAGGAAAGACTTGGGACCAAGGGGTTTACTGTGTTGTTTCTGCCTGCTTTGTAAGTACAAGGTCCTGAGTTTGGTTCCCAGGATTGGAAAAAAAAAAAAAAAAAAAAAAAAAAGAGAGAGAGACTACGACTATCTCCTAGGATAGGACAATATATGTTTTAGGAGCTACTGGCAATTCTCTGTCTGATTATCTCTGTGTCGTGAACTTACCAGGCTAGTGGAAGGAAAACATAAAATAGACATCACAGATTAGATTATGACGGTAAATTTTTAGCAATCAGTAACAATATGAAGAAAATAGAGCCATTTAGACTGAATATGTGGGGGCTCCACTGCACCATTCTCATTGCAAATCTTTAACTCTTCAACAAAAAACATTAATAGAGCCCTACTCTAAAGAATATAGCTACTAGGTCTTATACCTTGTAAAAAATTTAAGGATGTATTTTAATAAAATATATAAATAAGAGAAAAGCTGTTTAAGCACCCCTACTGGAAACTAATTAAATGTAGTTAGTCTTGCCAGGGGCCTGGGAAACCTCCAGTGAGGACTAAGTTGATGGCAAAACTTTTCAATTTAAGGAGAATTTTCTTAAGTTGGTAGGCTTTCAAAATGGCTAGTGTCTGAGTTGTATTAAATATTCATATCAGCTGTGTGAACTTCCAGGCCTTTTCAAGTGGAAAATTGTCATTTCTCATAGGGCAAGTAGCCCCTGTGCACAGGCAAATTCGGTGTCTCTAGGAAAGGGATTTATGTAATAGAGATGGTGTCATTCTTTTAAGAGAGTCCTGACTTCTCAGGTGGACAAAACAGAGAGGACAGTCCTGGATATTCCTAATTAATCTTCAAGAAAGAAACAATTGCTCTATTTGGAAAGTAAATTTCATCTCATTAAAACATAGCAGAAGGATAAGATGTCAAAGAGTTTCATTCTTGTTATTGCCTATAAGAAAATATTATTTTTAAAATTATTTTAACTGATATATTAATGAGGTAATATACGGTTCTGATACATGTATACCTTGTGTTATATTTAAGTCAGGCTAAATTTACCTATCCTTGCATTCATTATTTTTATATGATCAAAACTTTCAACATCTTTTCTTGTAGATTTTAAAATATATACCATACTATTCTTATCTACAACCACCCTACTATCCAGCAACACACTAAAACTACCTGCTGTTATTTAATTGCAACACAATAACCAGGGATCAACCTCTCCCCATCTCTCCCTACTCCTTCTTCTTAACGTTTCTGACAAGCACCATTTTATTTTCAACTTCTCTTAGGAAAATTTTTTCAAGTACAAAAAAATAAGAACCACATAATCTCATTCCTGTGTGGAATCTAATTTAGAAAAGATTAATTGAACAAACTTGTAGTAACAAGTATCTTTTAGGTTTGTTTCCCCTAAGGAATAAAAGCCCTACAATAATGGTTCTGAGAGATAGTCTCTCTACCGGGCAGTCCATTACCACAAAAGAGAAATAATTAGCTTGTTTTTTTTTTCATTAATGACTGATGAATTATTTTTATTTATAAAAATAAATGGCATATCACAAAGAATTGTGACTATTCAGAGGAAAGAAAAATAACAGCAACAAAAATCCCCTGCTTATTAATTATCCTAGCATTTACGTGTTTGCCCTATAAATATTCAATTTCCTTGATTTCATACAACTGACAGTATTTCATATGGGTAAATAAAATTGTGAAATGCTGTACAACATTATTTTTGCAGTATTTTGGCTTTCTTCATGAATGGAATTAAAACTAATATATCTAACACACACACAAAATATATATATATATATATATATATATATATATATATATATATATATAATTAAATGTCAAAAATAACTTGCTTAAATCAGAAATAACTTGCTTCCATGAAATGTACCTTGTGTTTTTTGAGGATCCTTTAATAGAAAAAAAAAATCAATAATTTGCTTTTGATACTCCTAAATGCCAGAGGTAATGATTCATTGGATTCTAATTTGGATGTATTAATTCAGGCGTGTGGGTTAATTTTGTCATTGAATTAAAATAAGGACTAATTACAGGGCACTGAAATTGATTGCCCTATTTTAGTGTAAAAAGGGAAATTGCTATCTTTCTGTATAAATACATACATTCCAAAGGAAATTTTGTATTAGTTTATCTTTCTCTGCCTTAATTTACTCACTATCTAACCAGAACATAACTGTGAAATAAAAAATTGGGCTGAAGATAAATTTTAGTTTCTCAAAAAACCCAATGTCACTGTTTTATTCCTAATTTCTTGAATAATTCAGAACATTTGGAATGAAATTGTCACATCTAATCAGGCAGTGAGTCACCTGAGGAAGCACAGGTTTTCTTTGTTACCCAAGAGTGTTTTTGTCTGTGAATTATCCCTGAACATATAATATAGACGACAAGTTCTGACATGAGGTGATATAGAATGACATTTTATCATCTGGATTATTCTGATTGATGGTTTTGAATTTTTCTCAAAGCTAAAAATATGTAACATGTGGATGTTTAATATTTGAGGATAGAATAAATACTAGCAGGTTGTGAAAGAAATATAAATTACTTAATTGAGAACCTTAGGTTGCCAAAACCTTACATTGATTTTCCTTCACATACAATGGAAGACGCAATATTCTTCAGTATGTATGTATAGTTCATGGTCCTTATGTAAAAAAGTCAGAGACATTTTAACATATAGATGATGGCTTTCTAACAAGGCCGTTAGATCACCTTTTTTTTTTTTTTTTTGAGACAGGGTCTTTCTTTGTGGTTCAGGCTGGCCCTGAGCTCAGCCTCAAACTCACATCACAGCAATCCTCCTGCCTCTGCCTCCCTAGTACTGGGATTACAGGTATGAGCCACCATGTCCAGCACTGTGGTATGTGGTACTGATTGCTGCTGGGCGTGAGTCTCCAGGCCCAGTATTGTAATTGGTTACTGGGGAATCGAACCCAGGTCCTGTGCTTGCAAGACAGGTGCTGGAAACACTGAGCTAAATCCCCGGCCCTAGACCACCTTTTGGGTGCAGGAGCTTATCTACAGCCAGAAGGTTCTCTCTGTGTTAGGAAGTAAAGACAGTTCATAGCACCCAGAAGTGTGTTAGGAAATTACTTGCTAATTGGAAAAAGCAGTAGTATAATCTCCTGTGAAGAATACATCTTCTGTGAATAGATTTTGCCAGGAACATTCAATTTTAATGAGAGCATTAGATATAACTCTTACTTTCTTAAAAAAAGTAAAAAACCCTATATATATAGGAATACGTTAAATGATACTATAATGAAATGGAGAACAACCTATGATACAGTATTATAGGCCTTCAATGGGAAAAGTAACATGTTCCCTGCAAAATACTTTAAGAACAAAATATATAGTAAGAACGTTTAGGACACTGTTCAAGCTCAAAAGAAACTAAAGATATGCAGTAATCAAATTTTAGTTATCTAATGCAGTACAAAAAGTAATACCAAAACTTAGTGGTTTAAAAAAAAAAAACAAACGTTTATTGCTCTGATTTCTCTTGGAAGGGATATGACATACCATAGCAAATACTGTGGCTAAAGTTTGTTTGTGAGGTTGCAGTCAAGATAAGTACAATCTGGAATTTCACCTGAAATTTCAGCTGTGGGAAGGATTTGAAAATTACTTCCGAGCTCATTAGACAACTGTTGGTGACACAGGCTGTCCCTGTTTCATGGTCATCTAGATGCTAGCTTCTTGGCTGACTTCTCTCAGGGCATATTATCCAAGACAGAGCAGAGATGCCCAAGATGGAATCCGAAGACATTTTGTACCTTACTTTCAAATTCATCTCCACTGTATTAATTTTTTTTTTGAAACAGGATATTACATTTGTAGTTCAGGCTGGTCTTGAGCTTAGCTTTAAACAATCACAACAATCCTCCTGCCTCTGCCTCCCAAGTGCTGAGATTACAGACGTGAGCCACCACACCCAGCACTGTGGTATGTGGTATGGATTGCTGGTGGGCGTGAGTCTCCACACCTGGCATTGTGGTATGTGTTACTGGGGATTAAACTCTGGCCCTTGCACTTGCAAGGCATGCACCTGAACCACTAAGCTAAATTCTCGGCCCTGTATTCAAATTCTTGAAGTCATTCATTTATGTTTGAGGGTGACTGCATTAGAGAAGGACATGAAGACCAAGGGCAAGGATCATGGGGACTGTTCTACCAGGACTTACTGCAAAAAAATTTAAAACCTGATTGAATTCAACTTTCAGAAAATAAAACCTACAAAAAATATTTTAGAGACTGTTAGGAAGATCTGAATATGAATTTGATACCAAGTAATATTAGAGAACTGTTATTATTATTTTTTAACTTATTGATGTGGTTATATGAGAGAAAATATTATGCAGAAGGCTTATTTAAGTGTAATGTATTATGATATATGTTAACTTATATATATCCAGACATATGTACGTGTGTACACATATTTACATATTTGGAAAAGAAGAAAGGTAAAGCATTGACAATTACTGAAACTAGATAATGGTATTGTTGTTCTTTGCATTCATGTTTTTGGACTGTTTGAGATTTTTGTCTAAAAATGGTGGGTGCAAGTCGGCTTGTACCTACTTGCAGCCAAGCCTAAAACACAGACTGCAGAGCACTACACAAACATCTCAGGCTTGTGGGGCTACACAAGATGTCCTGTCAAAATCTCAGGCTATGTACAAACTCAGCTCACTGCAGGTCCACTTCTACTGTGTAGTACCCCAAAGTTAATATCAGTGATATAACAATTATTATAATTAGATTGCTAGCTATCTTGAAATCAATGAGAAACAAATGCTGGCAAGGTTATGGAAAGAAAGGAACACTTCTCCTCTGTTGGTGGGAATGTAGACTGGTACAACCACTATGGAGATCAGTGTGGAGATTCCTCAAAAAACTAGGATTAGAGATCCCATTTGACCTTGCTATTTCCCTGCCGGATATATATACAAGAGAGAATTAAGATTCATATCACAGTGGTATATATGCACCTATATTTATAGCAGCTCAGTTTGTGATAGCTAAATCTTGGAAACAACCCAAATGTCCATCAACTGGAGATTGGATAATGATGTGGCTTTTCTGTGGAATGGCCATCAAGAATGACAAGTTTGAGTCACTCATACTCAAATGGATGTACCTTCAGGACATACTCATAAGTGAAATAAATAGGTCACAGATGTGTAAATACCATCTTTTCTCTGATATGAGAAACTGAAAATGTAAATGAGTTCTAAAATGTATGTTAGATAATGCACAATAGAAACTATTCCAAGGGAAATGGGATAGGGGTAAGTAAGGAGGGGAAAGAGAAAATTGTGATAGTAATAAAAAATGAAAATGAAGCTTATGTATATAGGGGGTGGAGGTTGTGTGGGGGGTAGGGGATTAGGAAAAAATAAGAATCATTCATATCATATACTGGTACAAACTGTTAATGTTGGGTGTGATCATTATATGTATATATTATGTACCTATTTCACAATTTTAAAAAATTAGATTGCTAGTATTGTATGTCAGTAAGTGCTTTAGGCAAAGATAGAAAGATTTTTTAGCCAGTTTAAGTGCCTGGAGATGTTTACTTGTATCAGTTTTCCAGTTGTTGGGCACACTATTTGACCTCCACAATTTAAGGAAGGAAGATTTAACTTGGCCTACAGTTTCAGGAGCTACTATCCGTGTAGTCTAGCTCGGAGGCAGAAACATGGCAGAAGAATGTGGTGGAACAAAGATGCTTAGTTCATACTGGGCAAGAGGCAGCACAGGGGAACAGAGCTGGAGAGGAGGGGCTGAGGGAGCAGACACTGGCCTGAAGGTGACACCTCCATAAGTCATCCCTACATCCACAGAAGTGCGCTCCATTCACCTCCTAGCCAGCTCCCAGCCAATCAAGTTGACAAGACACTCGAAGTATCAAAATTACTTCCATGGATATGATGAGTTTTGTACTCAGTTATACTATAGTTTTCTACTATTTTGTATTTTGCTTCAGTATATATATATATGGTTTTTAGTTTTTTGAGACAGGGTCTTGCTTTGTAGTTGAGGCTGGTCCTGAACTCAGCCTGGAGCTCACAGCAGTCCTCCTGCCTTGGCCTCCTGAGTGCTGGGATTACAGGCACTGTGGTATGTGGTACTGATTGCTGTTAGGCGTGAGTCTCCACACCTGCCATTGTTGTATGTGGTTACTGAGGATGGAACCCAAGGCAGATACCTGAACCACTGAGCTACATCCCCCACTCTTGCTTCAGTATTTTTATCAGCTTGGTTTTAGAACACTGATCTCTTTTTCACTTGATTTGCCTTTGCCCTCTCAGATACCAATACGTTGCTCAATGCCTTTTAGATAGTCAGTCTTCGGAGTGAATTCCATCTACTGATCAGCTGTTCTCATTAGAGCTCATTTTTGAATTATCTAGCATTTTTCTAGAACACACAAGTTTTCAAATAGTTAGGGGCTGCTTTAATCATATAATGCTCTGTTTATAAATTTAATCTCCGCAGATAGAACAATTGCCAGTATTTGGATACACAACTTATTTATTCTTTGCAGTATAGTTTCAGTATAAATGTAATCTATTACTATTTAATTACTGAACTGTTTTTAGTGTTCTTAAAAGAGCGGTATAATAAATATGTAGCACTTTCTAATATGAGATGATATATCTAGGGATAATTACTGAATCTGTGTTAAAATTTGTCTTTTTTTCTTAACAATTTCATTGAGTAATCTCTATCACATTCAAAACCATTAATGCGAGTGAGGTTTTATTAGACTAATCTATATTCTTCCCATGTTGGCTGTCAAAATGAACATCATTAAGCTAATTTAGTAAAGACACTGATTCCTCTGTTTACAGGGAAATCTGAAAGGAATAACTATTGTACTAAAATATTTCTTCTATCATATAACATTGAAATAAACAGTTTAAGCAATATGCCACTATTTCTTTTTTTTCTGCAAACAATATTATTATATATTCCTGATATAAAGTGCGGAAAATACTGCAAAAACATAAATGAAAAAATAAAATAAAGTCCACTTTAACTTTTATACCCAAGAAAAATCCTTGGTAACATTTGATTTATTTTAAAATGTCCTGTCTCCACCCACTAAAGGAATACAAAATAAATGAAATGAGAGTGCATACAAAGAAGAAATCACACAAAAACAGAGCAAAACCAAAAATCAATACAGAGAAACACAAGTCTGAGAGTGTGGAGAACAGGCAGAGCTGCTAAGGAGTCTCTGTAAATTGTTTTTTCATACTCAAATTATTCCTTATTGATCTTTATATACATCTAGATTTCCCTAAATTCTGAGGGTACATCAACCTCGTAATCTATGTGATGACATGTAGCTTTCGGATGGATAGAGGAAAGGAATGGAATAGGACCCACTTTCTGTTGTTAAGAGACTCTCTGGAAACCCCATGTTTCTTTTACAGGAATTGGTCGACCAGCATTACACTTAGTCACCTCGTTACAAGCATGGCAGACTGCAATATAAGAGATTTACAGAGCATATTAGAAAAAAAAGAAAGAAAATACTACAATATTATTGATAAGAATTAATGTTATATAGGAAGATAATGAATTATTTAGTTTTCTTTTTATTGTAGTTTTTAAATTTTTAATAAAAATCTTCTATTGGAGTTTGTAAGCAGAAAGAGTTGATTTTTATAAAATAATGGACCAGTTTGATCCTCAATACTGCAAAAAAATGAATAAGTAAATAAATAAATAGCTGAATGTATTGGGGATTTTTTTCATTGTTTTTAAATTAAAAAAAAAAAAACTTAAAGAAAGTACTGATGCTTCTAAGATCCCACGGGATGTTTCAGTACTACAATGTTTATACATAATGGACACTGTCAAACATTTTTTTTAAAAAATCACATCTTAAATCATTGTTCATTGTAACAAGCCACATTTTGCCCTTCAAAGGAGCAATACCGATGTTCATTAAGCACTTACACATGCTAGGCAAAAATAGCACCTACATAAGAGTTCCATTCTATTTTCTCATGTAAACGGAGGGTCAGCAAATCTTTTCTCTAGAGTCAAATAGTGAAGTTTTAGAGCTTCAGGTCAAAATGCCCAATCAAGGGTATTATTTAGATGCTAAAGGAAACAAATTTGTTTCTCCACAATCAACTAAAAATGTTCAAAACATTCTTAGCTTATGGGCAGCAGAATTTGTTGGCCTTGATATAAACAACCCGGCACAAAACACAGAGAGTGACTTGATGATTGAAATGACGATTCAGAACACCTACCACAGTCACAGAAAGTAGCAGAGTTACGGTAATATTCATGTTTATCTGACTTGAAAACCAGTTAATTCCCTTTTCACCTGGCTAGTCCATGGAACAGTAAAACATCACAAAGAACTGTGGGTTTCTAGGAAGAGAAAATCTCACCCAAGGGTCTTTCCAAGGTCCATGAGCCAGGACCACGTGGCTCGAAGCCAGCGTCATTCTCACCTAATGCGATAATGCACTTTAAATGGACTTCTTGTTTAAGATACTGTGAATAAACTCTAAAGAATGAAACTATGTCTAGTTACAGGGTTTCTTTAACTTTAAAGAAAACTGACCCTGTCCTTTGGCTTCAGGAAAAGTTGAGATCTTTTGTGTCCAAAAGGAAAACAAGGAAAAATAATCAATGTTTCATTTTATTTGAGAACAGTTTTCAAGAGGCTACAGTGTTTCCTTTCTCTGGTGCAAAATAAAGCTGGGATTTTCTTTTTTTAAGAAAAAGAAGCATCAGAGTAGTGGGTGTCTTCCAAAGCAGCAGTGCCCAACCTTTTTGGCAGCAGGGACTGGTTTTATGCAAGACACTTTTCCATGGATGGGCTGTGTATGTGTGTGTGTGTGGGAGGGGGGCTCGGGTGTTGCTTCAGAGCAGATTCTCGTAAGGGAGAGGGGTTCTCGCTCCTGTGGGATCCAGTGCTGCCTCTCATCTGATAGTGTGCAGCCCTCAGGCAGAAATGCCCACCATTGGGAGTGGCTGTAGTACCCACAGTCCTTTCTTGTAGGCTCACTGCTCACTTCCTGGTGTGCAGCCTAGTTCCCACTGTGGGAAATGAGCCCCTAGACTTAATTTGTTGGTGCAGATGTGAAGCACTGAGACACCAAGTCTTTGCATCAAGGCTTTTTACTTTTGCAAGAGGGAGGAAGCAGCCCTCAGCAGAGAGGTAGCATGAATGCTGGGCTGTGAGAAAGAGGCAGGTTTTAGCTCCTGTGTGTAGGAAGCAGCAGTCCTTTAAACTGAAGTTTAAGGCTTATGATCTAATTGATTAATAGATCTATCGAGTTGACTAGAGTACAAAGGGAGTGGGGAATGTGTGTTTCTGGGTAAGTTACAGTGAGGGGATGTGTGATCTGAAATGGAAGGTCTTCGGTTCTTATCTTGGAAACTGTCTATGTTCTGGGAAAAAATATAGAAGGGGGCGTTGGCTAATGAGTAGATGGCCAAGTCATTTGAATCCAAAGTGGAGCTGTTTTGGCCTTGTGCTTTGACAGAAAAGACAAATCATATTTCTCATTCTAACACGTTGGGGATAACTGCTCCAAAGGATAAAAATGAAGTACAGTTTATAGCCATAAAAGACAGCAGATTGGCTCCCCTAGGAAGGACCTGATCTGCTAGATCCTTGACTCAAAAACAAAACACATACTCATTTAGAGCTGACAAAGGGGGATCTTTGGAGAAGATTTTTTTTTTTAAGGTTTTTTTTGAGACAGGGTTTCACTTTGTGGTTCAGGCTGGCCCTGAGCTCAGCCTTAAACTTACATCACAGCAATCCTCCTGCCTCTGCCTCCCGAGTCCTGGGATTACAGGCATGAGCCACCATGCCTGGTACTGTGGTATGTGGTGCTAGTTGCTGCTGGGCGTGAGTCTCCATGCCCAAGTATTGTTATGTGGTTACCGGGGATCGAACCTGGGTCCTTGCGCTTGCAAGACAGGTGGCGGAACCACTGAGCTATATCCCCAGCCTGGAGAAGATGTTTCTTAAATTGAGTCCAATAGTGGGGCTGGGGAATAACTCAAAAGCTTATTAGTTACCATCAGCTAAGGATCTGATGAAACAGAGTACGCATGGAGTCATTTAGCCAACTAATTATGGTTCCACTTAGTTGGTCTCTCATAGTTTGTCAAGTTTACTACATAGACAGTTGTGAAATACTGATTTTTGTAAACTCCTGATAGGCCTGCACATCCAACTTTACAGATGAGAAAAATAGAGATTTGGTGATGTGAAATAATGTTCAAGGTCTTATAGTGATGAGTGGTACGTATGCACTCAAACACAGATCTTTAATGTAGATGAGACAGAGCAGTTCTGGTTGGACTGGAAATACAATTATAGGTATTGAATTTGTGGTTCCTGCATTCATGGTATGTACTTGGGAAATAACATATAGTTTTGAACTTTCAGGTTAGGTGTTAAGCTGTTAGAAATTTACTGAGAAAATAAGATTCTTTAAAGCTATCTCTGCTTTTGAGGCTTGATGCCAAACTATACTGAGAAGAATAAGTAGGTTGATTTCTCAGTGAATAGGATTAAATAGCACAATTGAAATATCAAGATTGTCAAAGTACGGTCTACAGAAATAACTTGCTGTGATTGTAGAACTTGCCTTCAGATGAAAGTTAATAGGTTTTAGAAGCTCTTCTAAATAAAACATTTAGAATAAGCTCCTCCAGTCTTATGCATATGGTAAGTGATTAAATAGCATGCTTTATAGGGCATCAAGGAATAAATGTGAAAAAATGAACAGTATCTTATTATTGTAAGGCATTTTATATTCAGAAAATGTTTACCTTTCAATTCTCATGTCTTGCTGTTTACTACCACAGGTGTTTTTTTTTTTTTTTAATTCTTGCAGTAAAACATATTTTGTCAAATGCACAGTTCTTTCTTGTTCCTCTGTGCCTCTGCCCTTCTTTTCTTGTTGCCTGGAGAAACCTTGCCCACTCTCCCCTGATCTCAGGGCCATCTGGCCAATCTCCACAAGAAAGTCAACAGCTAGAATAGGGGTCTGACCTCCAGAACTTGAAATCCTGCACAAACTTGTCTTTCCAAAAGCGTTTGCACATCTTTGATCTCTGTTGTTCCCACTAAGCCATGAATCCCCTAAGGGCAGAACCTGCCTTTTGTCCTCTCAGCCCCCTGCTTGTCCCTTCTGTGGGACCATTGTGAATTGTATATTTCTTGTATTAAGGTTAATTTAATTTACTGAATGATTTTATTTATTTATTTATTTATTTATTTTGAGACAGGGTCTTGATTTTGTAGCTCAGGCTGGCCCGGAGCTCAGCCTTGAACTCAGCAATCTTCCTGCCTCTGCTGCACAAGTGCTGAGATTACAGGCATGAGCCACCACACCCGGTACTGTGGTATGTGGTTCTGATTGCTGGTGGGTGTAGTCTCCATGCCCTGCACTGTTGTGTGTGGTTATTGGGGATAGAACTTGGGTCCTTGTATTTACAAGGCAGGTATCAGAACCATTGAGCTAAATCCTCAGCCCCATTAATGTTATTTTTAATTCTAATTTATTCAGTGTTTTGCTTTGAAACAAACTTTTAAGTCTCAAACCATCCCAATGATGGAAATTTTCTGTCCTTTTTTACTCAAACTGCTTCATTTTGGTATTGTGGACTTGGCAAAGGTAGTCTGATGTCCAACTTGCTACATTCTTCGTGGTTAATAAAGATCTAACTCATTAATCTAATAGTAAGAATTCAAACTAATGACTCGTAAAATGTATCTAGAGAAATAATGGAATGTATAGCTAGTGATTAGCAATTTTTAGAACAATTTTTAAAATAACTAACCTAAAATCATAGTAAAATTTTAATGATGTATGTGTTTGTAAGAGCCACTTAAATTCTTTTGACCCAAAGATTTTTTAATTTACAATAATAAAGTGTCATTGTTTAGATTCACTTACATATCATTATGATTCTGTTACATTTGTTATAATAAGCATAAAAATGGTTAAAAGCCATGTAGAGGCAGAAAATCTAAACATGAAACCTGAAGCTTCATTCACCCTTTCTCGTGAAGGGAGGTTTGCTGTGAGACTCAGGCCAGCCTTTTCCATTAAGCCACAGGTAGAAGTAGATTTAGTTTGAAGCTGTCCTACAACTGTAAACCAGCAGCATCGTTCTGAAGGACCCTTTGCCCTGAGAATGAAAGTAGTGGTTATTTTAGAAATTATTTCCTCTCTCCAAATTCGTGGAAATTCCAAATTCAAAAGTGTATAAGATTAGAAATTTTCAGATTAATTTTAAAAAGTACAGTTACCCTTATTATTAGCCCAGTTGAGAGTAACAGAAATGAAAACAACAGAGTTCGTTCTGTAGCAAACTTTGCTGAAATAGCCCATTTTCTTTTTCTGGCCATGGCGGAGGCTTATTACTGCTTGTGTCCATGGCTGAGGGATTTGGGGCTGATGTTTCTGAAGGAAAATTCAGGATCCTGTCTGTAAGCAGGAAGCTCTGTCACACTGAGAGTCTGCCAGAGTGTAAATTGGCACAGAAGAAATGTGTGACAACTGATGTTTTCGGATGAACCCCTTTTTCCATTTCCATAAAGAAGAGCTGCCTTCTTTGTTTTTTTTTTTTTAATAGTTGGTTGAACAGAGGTTTCAGAATTGCAATGATGCTTGAAATCAAGATGAAGTATACATGGCTATTTTCATTAAATGCACATTTATTACTGACCTCTGCAGCTCATTTCTGTATGCAGTTAATTTCCTGTTGCTGTATTTTTTATTTTTTAATTTGAAGTCATGGAATTTAGCATAAAAATGAAGAAACAACTATATCTGTTCATTCTCATGCCCACTCTACCTCTGCCATATTGATCAGAAACATTTAATTTGGTGATTTATGAAGAGAATAATTTCATTGTCTGCATTTAGAATAAGAAAGTGACTGAAAGGGAAAAGGTATGGTCAGTAGAAAATTATGATTTACTGATTTCCCACATAGGCATTATTTGTGAAAGATCCATCTTTGGTGGATATGAAGCAGACTTGAGTTAAACTGAAAATGAGATAAATAGTCATAATAAGCAGTTTGGTTTGGATATGTGTAGTTCTCAGTAATCGTGATGGTTTACTAACCGATACTCTGAAGGTAGGAATCGTTCTGTAGCGTGAAACATGCTTTCCTTTTCACGTCACATTATCAAGTTTTTGGGATGAAACAACAGAAACCTTTCACTATATCTTTTTGCTGACCCAGTCTGATGAGAGACATGTTGGAATAATAAGGAACTGCTCCCCAGTAGTTGACTTTCATTTGAATACAATTAACATCGACCAATAGAAATTGCTTCCTAGTTTTCCAAAGGCTTTTCATTCTAGTCTGCAGTTGAGAGATACAGCTGTTTGAGTTTGTGTTGTAATTCTTGAAGATCTCATTTGGTAAACAGAGTTCGGTAAGTGCCAGCTTTGTATTTCTCCCTGGCACTTCATATCTAGTTTTAATTGAGATCAGCAGTTCAGTAACAAATTATTTGCCAAATGCTAGTGGCAGACTGTCGCTTTTCTCTCTGATGTCCATCTGTGGAGTAGTCTGAGACTTAGTGGAAATGATGAATTGATATGTCTACTGGGAAACATCTTGTTACCAAGAGCAGTGGTGTGCTTAAGTGGGAAGCAGCACATGGCAAGAGAGACCACAGGTGGGAACTTCTCACAAGGCATCTGTGGATCTTACGGGGGTGTAAAGCTGTTTGATTTTGCATTCTGATTTTTTTTCCCATTCAATCAAGACTTTTCCTATTAAGCTCAAAACCTCATTTCCTAAAAGATTTGTTACATTATTTGAGGTAATGCCTTTACATTGCAAATAAGTCTCCACATCCTTTTCTTCTGACACATTTTATAATCATGAAAACCTAATAACTGAGGTGGTTCAAGTAGTTCCTTGGGGGGGCTCAGAACACAGCTTTTTAAAAAATACTATCTATATATTTATTGATCCTCCTATATGAAGAAAAAACAAGCACAATGCAGAGGCTAAAACAGTTATTAGGAAATGAATGCTAAACTTTAGTCAATAAGCAATGCAAGTAAAATTCAAGGTCTTTTAAATATAACAGAGTGGAAGGATATGAGTTCATCCAGTCCTTACAACCAATGGATGAATTAATTAGTTTTCTTTTATTCAAATAGCTATTTGGACCTACTTTAAATCTTCCAATGATTGAGAACATCACCTTCCAAAGAAGTTTACTGCATTTTCAGCATTTCTTTAGTCCCCTTCCTGTCCTACATCATGTGACCTGACCTGTCTCTCTGTCACTCACGAGTGATTCCTATGTGATTCATTTATTTGTTCAGTACACATCTCTTGAACATGGACTGTGTACTGAGCAGTGAACCAGGTTTCAGGGCATCATGGATGATAGAGAAACAGTGCCTCTCCCAGAGGAGTTTATAGTGAAGTAGGGACACTGAGATAGAAAACAATAAAAGATGACAATACAGTGTGACAGATACCTTCATAGGAAGATGCATTGAATGATGTATTAAGAAGTATGTAATCTGGACTTATAGATACAGGCTTCTAGGAGATGAAAGGTAAAGTCAGTCCAGAGGGATGCCCAATAAAATAGATATATTAAAATATTCCAAAATTTTTAAAAAGAGGTTTACAAATATACTTCCATGTATGTCTAAGTTTTCCAGGTCAGTTAAAAATGTCATAAATTTCTGGTGTGAAGGAATTTGTTCAAACAAGAAAGGAAAATATAGTTGTAGCATTTTGAAACATGGACTTTTCTGTTCCCTAATAAGCACTTTGGAGACTTTGAAACTATCCACATTCTGAGCTAACACAGATTGGACAAGGGTCAGCTGGACTCCCTTTCTGAGTAAATGACTCTCAAGTCTTGGTCTGATTAATGTTTTTGCTCTGAGACTTGCAAGTATCATTGAATTTGCTCCTTACCTTGGTCTGATTTTGGGACCACCATGGGGATAACTTGTCGCCATTCTTGTGGATCTCACATGTACAAACGAGTGAAAATGTAAGTCCTGGATTGGTAAGGTGACATTGTATAAAGGTCATCCCCCTGTCGGGGGACTGGAAGCTGTCAGAGCACATTCTTTGGGATAGTGATTAACTTGCATGTAGGTTACATCAAACATGTCTCTTGTTATATCAGAAATGTTTGAGAAGGAGAAAACTGCACCTTCCCCAGAGGCTTCCAGACTAGTTCTTCCTTTTGACTCAGCATCATGGGTGGTTCCTGTGATCTTTGTTAGTCTGAGTCAACAAGTTTCATGGTGCTAGAATCGTTACTTGTTTATGTTATAAGGAAAAAAAAAAAGTCCATGCCTTGCTTTTGCATAGCTTTTAGCACTAATTTTGGAACTGTTGGCAGAATTTTATGTTGGAGTACAAAGTTGTATATACATGTTTATGTATGTGTGTGTACTCTTTGTATATATTAATGTATATGACATTGTTCAAAGTGTTGATCTTGTGATTCATTCCATATATGAAAAAATTGAAGTGTTTCTTTGCTCAGATAAAATTAAGTTCATCTGATCAGCTTCAGTGTCAGAATGGTCACCCCGTTTGTGCCTGCTCATACCAGTTCAGGCAGTAGCAATTTTGTTGCCATAGTGACCATCAGAATCTAGTTTAATAGTCTGTGCAGACAAGTTAATATAAAAGGTCGAGCCATCAACATTATGTTTTAAAAATCAGTGTAGTGAGTGACTTAAATACATTTTAGCAGGTTAAATTTTATAGTAGCCACATCCCTGATTACAATATTCATTGTCCATGTATTGTACTAAAGTGACAACTGTGCCCTTCAGTGAGTAATTCCAAACTCTTCTTCTTTCTGAACTTTCACACTTTCTGAATCTATACTAAATTTGTTCTTTTTTTAAGAAAAATATTAAATCTGAAATGGAATCACAAGTAAAATGCTTATGAAATGTGTTCTTGGAAGCACTGGTGTTAAGCGTTTACATTTTGTGGTGTTCCAGTTAAAACTGAGCTTCTATTTGCATTTCAGACAAATGACTTTGTCAAGATAAAGAAGAAAAGAGTCATGAGGAAAATTAGAAGACTAAGTGATGTTCTTGTGTTTACTTATCATCAGGGTTATATAAACTACTATTTCCACAGAATCTAATTGTGGTGAGCAAATAGATTGAAGCATTTTTTCTTTTTGCTTATTTAAAAAAAACCATTTTTTGGTGATTGTTATTGTTTAATGTACCATTTGCAAACAGGAAGAAAAATGAAGAGTGACAAATTTGGAAGATCCTGCAACAGTGTTGACTGTGTGTCATTTAGTCACTTTTGTTTTATCTGGGAAAGAAATACCTGGAATCCACAACTTCCAGGAGGAAAAATTTATCTTGGCATATGTTAAAGAAGTTTTGGTCCTTGTGTAGTACGTGTAGTGCAAGGTTCTGGACAAGGGAGAACCTGCTCACCTCATGGCTGCCAGGAAGCAGAGAGCACAAGGTAGATCCAGGGAGAGAGGGCGAACCCTCTTGACATCCCCTGAAACCCACCTCTTCCAGCCAGACCCCACTTGCTAACACAATACAATCACCTTCCACAAGGACCATCTCTGATGAGGCTCCGGGAGGACATCTAAATATAAACCATAATATATCATAAAGCCTCATTTTAATGACTAGTTTTGAAGAAGGAAGAAAAGACTATTAAATATACTCACTGGCTATAAGGCAACTTTTAATTATATTCATGTAAAAAAGTAAATAAAGCATTCATTTTAGAAGTGATAAAATATGGAAACTGAGAATCAAAATTATAATAATGGGTTGAAAGAGTAAGAAGAAGATAATAACTCAATATAGGTCATACAGTAATTCCTATTAATTATAGTTTTGTCCCAATTATAAAATTATTTTGAAATATCTTCACAGACTTTATATTTCCATGACCAGTTTTGATAGACTATGCTTATACCTTTAACTAAGTCTATTGATTTTAAATTACATTAATTACTTCTCTAAAAAACAGTATATTTGAACTTCATTAAAATAATTTCTCACTGATTTTTTTTTGTGCTTACTGATGGCAGCAAGGAGAGATATAGTTCAGTCACAGGAAGGATGGAACAGTGCCAGGTTTGGACAGAACTTTTGGAAAAATGTCAGGGGTTAACAATTAATCAGGTCATTAAATAGCCCAATAGATGAACTTGAGGTCACAACTCTGTTGTGAACCTCAAGGAACTGTCCTAGAAGAAATATTAATAAGAATTCACATATGACCCAACTGGAAAATATGCCAAGCAAGTTACCTTGCCAGTGTTTATCGATGTATAATAATATATCTGATGTTGCCAAACTCTCCCTTGGATAACGCTGGGTTGAGTTGTAGGATCATGTGTTATTTTACAGATCTTCATGTTCTAATTGACTTACTGGTTTTTAGTTAGATATCAAGAAACCTAATTCTTCATTGGTTTTATTTACAAGTTTAAATGTGCTGCTTGATCCACTTCATCTGTCATTCTTCGCTCTCCTCCATATGTAGCTAACCCCAAAGTTCACTTACAGACTCTTCCTGTATTTTTGACAGATATTTCCCTTGTATGTGTCTGACAAAGAAGTGCTTCTGAAAAGATGATGTTGCTTTGTAGCTTTTTCTCTGTTCTCTATGTCTAAATTGTCCTTTCTGTCATCTTCGGAGACATTGTATTTCCATATATTGTTCTTCCTCCAAGGCACTCCTTAAGCACCCAAACATTTGAGGCCTTCCACTATTACTCTATCCAAGTCTCTGAGACCCTAATTATCAGTATATATTGTGCTGCAATGTGCTGCCTTCGATAAAAATAGCAACACTATAAACTGTGGTTTTGAAGTTAATATTATCTTTACTTAGGTGACCCTTAAATTATATGACATGGGGAAATAAGATCAATAGCCTTAACACCAAGCTGACTGTGTCATAGAAGTGTTAAATACATGAGTTTTTCTCCTCACTGATGTGGCGTTTAACACAGGCTGTTTTTCTCAAATGTTTTAAGTACAAAATTGTTTTTTTTTGACCACATGAAATATCATTTACTGTACAATCTCCCTTCTTGTAATCAAACTGATTCCCTTCCTCCCTGCGCATAAATCAGTTTCTTCTTTTTTTTTCTTGAGGGAGTTGTTGTATTAGTAGTTTCAGTTTATACTACTGGTATCTATTGGCACATTATATTTCATATTCAATGAATTATCCTCCATTGTCACTTCTCTGAGTTCTCCAGTGTCCTTTATAAAAATCAATTAACATATAGTAATTGAATGATATAGCGCTCATGTCTGACCGAATGTTTCTTAGAAAAGCATTAAAACATGGATTTACTTTTCTGCCTTCAACTTTTCTGTCTGATTTTCTTCATACTCCATTTGCATACTAATGTAATCCTGAACATCATTAAATGGTTAGAATCCCTAAAACGGGTACCCAAGCACAAGCACTCCTTTTAGCTTTTAAAGAGTTGAAGGTTTAATTCCACCTGTAATTATAATCCTCAGTAATAATAAATGAGGTTCTCATTACCTTCTTAATCAAAAGCTTTACCTGATGAGCTAAATGGACAAATAGTTATTCTGTTTCCATTTGTATTTTGATGAAGCACTAACGAAGAATACATCAGCCAAAGAAGGAAAGATTGATTGTTTCAGTCTTGGTATAGGTGATGCAACTCAGCTGGGCTTTCATCATACAAATTAATGTTGATGAAACTGAACTGCTGTGTTTTCGACAACATTCCCCATCATCAAAATAATGAAAGATAAGTGGCAGTAGGCAAGTGGCTGGGCTTCTGTGAAATCGCTAATGTACCAGTTTCTTCCAGATCAATTTCAACCCATTAAAAGTAACAGAGGCTTCTAATGCATCTCCTCACCACTGTACTAACTACCATAGATAATTAGGGAGCTCTTCATTAGTAGTCACAGAACATGATAGCTTGTCCTTTTAATATGTTAGTTAGAAAGTACCTACGCCCATTCTCAACTAAGTTATTTATGCCTCTTTTCTGAGACTCAATTATGTTATAGTTTTATATTCTGCATATTGCATGAAAGAAAAATAATTAAACTTGTACAAGATATAAACTTTATACCTGCAGTGTTTAAAACAAAACTTATTCTTTTTTTTTGAGACAGGCTCTTGCTTTTGTAGTTCAGGCTGGTCCTGAGCTCACTGAGTAGCCTAGGCAAACCTGAAACTAACAGCAATCCTCCTCACACCCATATAGGTGTGAGCTACCACATCTGGAATTGTAGTGTGTGGTACCAATTGCTGATGGTTGTGAGTCTCCATGCCCAGCCAGCTTTGTGGTACGTGGTTATCAGGGATAGAACTCAGAACCTTTTGCTTGCAGATACCAGAACCACTGAGCTAAATTCCTGGTCCCCAACAAAATTTTTTCTTGATAGTGCAAATATGTTCATTTAAAAAATATTTTGCCATAAAAACATTACCTTCATTTGCTGATTCATTTGCATCATAATATAGAGAGGACCTCAGATTACCCTGGAAAGAGAAAATCATGTAGTATTTAAGGATAGATGTTCTGGATGTAGCCTGGAGTTCAAATTTCAGATCTTCTTAGTTGTACCTGCTTTATTTAGGCAGGATAGAAAATCCCTCTTTGTCTTGGTTTCCTTCTCTTTAAAATGATACAATTATAGAATTTATTTCATAAATTGGTTCTAGGAAAGTATATAGTGCTCACACAATAGCACTAGTTTTGACATTATGAGGGTGCTAACTACGTGGTTGCTATTACATATCGGCTTGTTTATTTATTATAAGTACATGTTTGTAGTCCATAATGTATTCTTGTAGGGAACATGTACATCATATACCTTTATTCCTGCTTTACCCTCCCCCCCTGCTTGTTTTTTGGTACCAGGGATTGAACTCAGGACCTTGTGCTTGCCAGGGAGGCACAGCACCTCTGAGCATATCCCTGGCCCTTAATCCCCCCTTTCTTCCCTACTTTCATTCATATCTTGATTTCTTTCTTTCTTTGGTACATGTTTGCAATACATAATGTATTTACCTGGCATAATTCATCTAAATTCCTCTCCTCATGTCCCTTCTGTCCTCTCCATCTTCTTCTCTGTCCATCTTTTGATCTTTTTTTTCCCCTTTTTTAATGTTCATCCTCACTATTTCCTATCACCATCTTTTTAAATGCTTTCAAAATTTGTTAGATTGCTTAAATAAATCCCCATGAGGAACTGCTTTCTACTATTTATGTTAGTCTGCTTTTATTGTTTTTATAATAAAATGTCAGAAATATAATTACTTCTGAAGTTGATCAATAGAGGGATTAGTATTTCTGGTGTGGGTCCACCGAATTCAGGGGCTGGTTTTTGCTGAACTGCATTCTTACTAATAGACATTTTCTAATACTATTGAAACTGTGCTACATCCTTTTTCTGTAACAGTGCTCTATTCCTTTTGGAATTGTCTATAAATTGCTTGAAGATATTTTGAGGGGATCAGTTTAAAATGAGTCTTGGGGTAGGACTGTTTGAACAGTAGCAATCACTGTGATGGTGAATGGATTTGATCTTCAAATGGATATCTTGGCCTTGAAATTTGTTCATGAATTAGTTTGCAGTAATGTTACCTTGAGGAACACAAAAGTACAGCCAATACTGCCCGGATCACTGACATTCATTATTTTGACTTTGGAAATTTTCTTCTTCAGGAAGAAGAAAATGAAGTATATATGGGCCAGTGTTTAGGATGATTTGAACATCTATGAGACAGTCACAAAAACTTTATCTTGATAGCAGTCCAGCCATTCATTTATGGCACTTCATGGCATCACATCCATTGGCCTTCCTGTAGCTCAGGCTTCAGTATTTAAGAAGAGGGCAGAAACTGCTGCTTCCTAATGTCATTCGTTTGTCTGGCAGTTTGTAGTTCTAATCCCAAAAGAGTTTAGTTAATGTGGAAACACTGCTTTATAATGTACCTGCCATTATGAAACTAGCTATGCTCTATGCCAATCAAAACAGAAATGGGAAAAGCAGGGCGATGACTGTAACTGAAAGCAAATATGCCTATGTGTTTCAAAACATTTTCTTGTAGAAAGAGAACATGATTGATTGAGAGGTTGAATATTATCAGGACATTTCTTGATTTTTGAGGTAGAAAGTTAGTTTTTTAATCTCTAAATATGACGACCAAAGTTTAAAAAAAGAAAACTGATACATGTAACTATTCAAGTGATTTTACCTATAAAAAAGTATTGATGTATAAACTATTGAAAACACATTTTTACTGTAGATCAGCTAGATTTAGTGATCTTTTGACTTAATGTCTCGATGATAATTTTTCCTCCTTTGCCATACCAATGGAGATAACTAGTATCTCAACTCCATCCTTTCCCTTTGAAAAGTCCTCAGAAAAGTAGAGTACATTTCCTGATTTTAAACAATACTTAGTATGCACCTGCATATTGTCCCCAGAGTTCTCTTAAGTTTTGAGAAGTGTTGTACCGGCAACATATGACAAGAGACTACGTCTTAGCCCATCCGCAGGGTGGCGGCAGCAGCAGAGGGTTCAGCAGAAAAGTCATGTTCGGTGAACACGTGTGTGACTCTGCTAGCTATCGAATACATATTTGTTTACTTTAGCACACACACTCTAAGTTAGAAACGCTTATATTTTTGCCCCTAAATGTACTGATGAGTATGCATCAAGTTGAAATTGTGGTGTTTGTGTGTATGTGTGTTATATCATAGAAAGCAAAAAATAAATCCAATCAAAAGCAACCTCCATCTCCAAACCTTAGTTTCCAGAGCAATTTACTCTATGGAATGTTCCCTCCCCACTCTTTTTTGTTTCATAACAACTGTTTGGCCAACAAAACCAACAGGATCATATGCTGATATACTTGTATCAGCATTCTATGTTTTGTAGTCTTTACTGCTCCTTGAATTCTAGGTAAAGTTCTGAGAGATGTATCATCATGTGAATTTAGAATTATTGAGGCAGAGGAACAAAAATAGTGGAGACTGAAGGTCCACTTACTCTGTAAATGAGTGTGTGTGAGAAAGTATGTGTAAAGTTTTTTTTTTTTTTAAATAGGCTTTATGATTTGTATTCCTTTAATTTTCTGATACTTTCTATTTTTCCATTTTCTTCCTATTTTAATCTCTCTTTACCTAAGACCAGAGGTTCTTAAAAGTTGATTTCATCATGCTATCTAGTTAGGAACCTTGCAGTATCTCCACTCTGTGGGCTGCAAATAAAAATCTCATTGTTTACATAGCAATAAGCAGTTTGCTCACAAACTAAGTGATGCTTTTATTTTTCTTCCTAAGTATGTGTATCATCAGATTGTCTAATTATATCTAAATGCTGTTTGCCTTCTGATCGTACCAGCACCTTGTTTCACACACCATTTCTATCTTTCTTTTTTATTGAAATCTTTATTGGTACATTACATATACACATCATGATTGCACTCCACAATGGGTATTTGTACCAGTATAAGACACAACTTAATTTGCATTTTTTCCCATAGCCCTACCCACCCTATCACCCCCCATGTACCATTTCTTATTCTCTCCCCACCTCCACTTTCACCCTTTTTTGTTACTGTGTAGGTGAAAGAATGTGACACATGTAGCCAAGCTGACAGAATTATACGTTTTAGATCTGCTACATGGTAAAACAATAATTAGTGAAAGTTAATCATTTAAGAAAATATTAAAATGTCCAGGTATTTAATGATTAAATAAATATAAGATATTCATTTCTTTTCTGTCTACTTTTTAAATAATTCATTAAATTTATGAGTATATCTTGGTATACATAATGATCTCATTCACCATAGGGAATTTGTACCTCTATATGATACATCCTGAGTCTTGTTTTTCCCATTCCCCCGCCCGCTTTTCAACCTTTCTTTACCTCCTTATTTTCAAAAGCTTTGTTTCTGTTTTTCACTTCTTTTCTCATTTTTTCCCTTTTTCTTGCCCCCTCCCCAGTTTCCCTGCTGAATCGAACATTTTTTTTTTTTTTTTCTGTTTCACCATATCTATTGTACATTTCGGTCCTCTTCAGTTTACACTTCAGTTTCTCACACTAGAAAACTGTTGTGCTATTGGCACTTATGTGTCTGATTCATTTCACTTAAAAAGTATGGTCTGAATGTGTGTCCATTTAGCTATACATGTTTCAAATTTATCTTTATGGCTGAGTAGTACTTTACTGTACAAAACACTTATACCTTCTTTCCCCATTCATCGGTTGATGGGTGTCTGGGCTGTTTCTAGTTTTTAGCTGTTACAAGCTCTGTGGCTATAAACATCCATGTGCCTATCTTCCTGTGCTATGCAACGTTTAATTCTTCTAGGAAGATACCAGGAAGGAGAATAGCTAGATCAAATGGAAACTCTACTTCTAGTTTTTAAAATAATGTCCGCACTTCTTTGTGTAGTGGTTGCACCACTCTACACTCCCACCAACAGTGAGAAGTTTCACCCCATAGAACTGCTGGCATTTGCTGTTGATGTTAGATAGCAGTCATTCTTTCTGGAGAAGTGGAATCTCAGCACTGTTTTAGTTTGTGTCTCATGAATGACCAGTGATGTTAAACATGCTTTCTTATGTTTATTTACTATTTTTCCTTCTTAATCTGAGAAGTGTCTGTTCATTTCACATGCCCATTGTTGGGTGGGTCTTTGAATTGGGGGATCTGAGTTTATTAATTTACATATGTTGAGCTATCCCTGCTTCACTGGGATGAGTCCTACTAGGTCATGGTGTATAACCTTCTTGATGATTTGCTGCATTCTACTTGCTAGTATCTTACTGAGAAGTTTTATATCTATGTTCATTAGGGGGACTGTCCTATAGTTCTAATTTTTGGTTGGATCCTTCTCTAGTTTTTGAATCAAGGTAATGATTGCTTCCACGAATAGATTTGGGAGTATTGCTTCCTTTTAAATTTTATTAGAGTTTTAGAAGTAACAGCATTGGATTTTTCCGAAAGTTTTTATAGAACTCAGCAGTGAATCCATCTGATTTACACTTTTCTTTGTTGGTTGGTTTTTATGTATATTTTCAACTTCATTGATTTTGGTTTATTTAAAATTTTTATATCTTCTTGATTCAGCTTTGTTAATTCATATGTATCTAGTAATCTGTCCATTCTTTTGTGTCTTCTATCTTATTAGAATATAGGTTCTTAAAGTAGATATTGATGATCTTTTGGATTTCTGCAGGATATATTGTGATTTCATCCTTTTCATTCCTAATTGGATGGATTTGAGTCTTTCCTTTTTTGATAAGATTGACTAAGGGTTTTTCAATTTTATTTAATCTTTCAAAGAATCAACTCTTCAATTCATTGATTCTTTCTACCAGCTATTTGATTCATTCTTTATATCATTTTCTTAGTCTCTATTTCATTCTCTGTGTATTCTTGATTTCTAGTCTAATCCTGACCTTCTCCAAAATCACAATTCTTTAACTCTGCCTGTGCATCATTTCCATATAATTACTCAGATTCATGTTCTTTTATATTTTCTAAACTCTATGTATTTATTCTGGAGTGATCTACTGATCTCCTTTGCACTCTACTCCAGTACAACTTTGTGTGATTTCTTTCACAATCTTTTTTTTTTTTTTTTTTTTTTTTTTTTTTTAGGTTTTTTGAGACAGGGTCTCGCTTTGTGGTTCAGGCTGGCCCTGAGCTCAGCCTCCAACTCACATCACAATCCTCCTGCCTCTGCCTCCCGAGTGCTGGGATTAGAGGCATGAGCCACCACGCCCGGCACTGTGGTGTGTGGTACTGGTTGCTGCTGGGTGTGGGT